>JABUQX010009799.1:0-5000 GCA_015478945.1 Trachelipus rathkii | reverse complement strand
AACCCTATCCAATGCATTTACTCAATACCTTGCCATGACTGCAATAGACTGTACATAGGCGAAACGAATGACTTTGACAGAAGACAAAAACAACACAAACAAGACTTAATCGATGACAATAGAAATTCCTCGCTCACATCCCACCGTGCTTCACTTAATCATAAAATACACATAAACAATATGACCCCCATACATCAAACCTCCAACCCAACCTTACGAAATATATTTTTTTTTTTTTTTTTTTTTTTAATTTTTTATTTTTTGTTTGCTCTTTTTTTTTTTTTGTTTTTATTTTAATTTTCTTATATATTTTTTTAATACTATTCCGAGTGAAATTATCTCTACAAAAAATTTTAATACTATTCCCGGTGAAATTAAAATTGATTTTCTTCTTAACAGCTTAATAAATACTCACTCCCAACTCATCAAAAATATCAACCAAAAAATCAAAAACTAACTTTCTCTCTTACTAACTTTTCGGGGTCGGAGATAAATACGTTCCAATATATTTAAAAATTTCTTTAAAATGAATTAAAACTCCGTTTCATCTCTATGTATATGGGAAATCCGGCGTGTACGAATGTGCGTGCATGTAAATATCGATTTTACAGATAAGGTTACATATGTATAATTTTTAGTATTCTGTTGCATGTATGTGGTTATGTGTGTGGCTGCGCACGTACATCTGCGCATAGTCTCTTTTGTATGTATACAAGAATTTTTGTGTATGTATCATTCAAGCGTATGTGTTAGTATATGTCAGTTATGTATATAAATATATCAGCACATAGTTTCTCTGTAGGGATCTTCTATTTACAAAACTAAATAATTTAGAATAAAAACAAAAATAGCAACAAAGGTTGCCAGGCTATCGACTGCTGGGAGTGTAAGACTATGTCGCCGTTCAAAATGCAAATCTATTGAATGTACAAAATTATTCTGAATTCATATCTTAGTTACTTTAGAACGCATCAATTGAAAAGGTTGTTAATCACAACGAAAGCTATTGAAACATGCGTTTAATGAGTTTTAAAGTTAGTACTAATCATAGTACCATTTTAATATAAGTTTTTAATTCTTAATTAACTATATGTAATAAAAATACCAAATCGCATAAAAGTTTAAATTTCCGAAATATGATCTAGCAACAGTGAGTGCAGAAATAAACAATAGTTTAACAAACTTTCTCAAGGGTGTAAAACATCAATAATATTTCAACTACGTATATAGTAGCAACTTTAATAATATAGATATAATATATTTATCTAAATATATATATATATATATATATATATATATATATATATATATATATATATATATATATATATATATATATATATATATATATTAGAGGTGTACCGGAATTTCCGGTTCCGGTTTCGGCCGGAATTTATTCATAACCCATCTTTCCTAGTACTATCAAAACTACGTATTGCACAATTCTAAAAACTAATTATGAATAGATTAGATTAGATTAGATTGTTAGGGTGGTGGTCTCTATTGAGGCCCCTTGTCACTGCGACCCACTTGGATCTTTTGTGACATGCCCTTGTCTATTAAAACTCCTGGTTCATCCCGATTTTCCGCAGGAATTTCAGGACTCTTCCAGGAGATGAAGTTTTGATATCGTAAGGCTTCAGTACATCCCTCTGCCAATACCAGTATCTTTGCCAGCTTAAAGCTTCGCAATTACATAGAATGTGTTCTGCCGTTTCTACTGCTTCACGGCAGTATCGGCATGAATCACATTCAACTTTTCCCATTTTCTTGAGGTGATATCTGACTGGCCCATGTCCAGTCAGAATTCCAGTCAAAAGTCGAAGATCAGATCTACTCAGAGCAAGCACTTCTTTTGCCTTTCTCGGAGAAAGATCAATCAGATCTTTAGCTTGTCTGAGACCAGGGATGCTTGTCCAGTAATTGGTCATAGCTTTGTGTTCCCATTGTGTCAGAGATTCTTTAATGTGGGCCTTAGAAAGTCCACAGAAGGGTTCCGGACCACAGTAGGCGGTTCTGGCTCCTTCCTTAGCGAGGCGATCAGCCTCCTCATTGCCTGGTACACCTTGATGCCCCGGCACCCACATCAGATTAACTCTGTTGTGTTGAGCCAGTTGCTTTAGGGTACGTTGACATTCCCAAACCAGTTTAGAGTCATACATGCAGGAGCTCAGAGCCCCGAAAGCCGCCTGACTATCAGTTGCCACAGCGATCTTTGCCCCTCGCATCCCTCTTTCTATGTTTATTCTGGCACAAGCCATTATGGCGTAAATCTCTGCCTGAAAGATGGTGGGAAAAGCACCCAGGGCTATACTGCGCCTGCAATTGGGTCCGACCAGTCCCGCGCCAGTCCCACCATCTATCACCGATCCATCAGTGTACCACATAATGGTTCCTGATTCAAGTTTAGGACCTCCATTATCCCAAGTTGAACGATTTGTAAGAAGGATTTTATACTTCTTTCCAAAGCTTTTTTGTTTTGGCATTAAGTCCGAAACTACAATGCCCATTTGTATCTCTGGTACATCTTCTAAAAATCGAAGATGCCCGAGTCCAGTTCTTAGTTTAATTTGACCAAGAATGGTCAGTCTGGTTTCACATGACATGGCCTCCCTTCTAATGTGCAAGTGCAGAGGAAGGAGGCCTATCAGTGCCTCCATGGCTGCAGTAGGGCATGTATGCATTGCCCCTGTGATCGCTAGGCATGCAAGCCTTTGCAATCTTTGCAGTTTATTTTGTGCAGTCCTTTGTTCAACCTTTGGCCACCAAACAAGTGAGGCATAGGTGATTATAGGTCTGACTACAGTTATGTATAACCAATTGGTCATTTTAGGTTTCAGTCCCCATGTTTTGCCAAGCATCTTTCGGCATGTCCATAGGGCCATCGTACCTTTATCCACCACCCTTTTAAGATGTGGATTCCACGTTAGTTTTTGATCTAGGAATACTCCCAGATATTTGACTTCAGTGGAAGGGTTAATAGTGACATCACCAATCTTGGGAGCCGTGTATCTTAGCTTCCTCTTCCTGGTGAAGGGCACTATTACTGTTTTGCTCGGATTGATGTTTAGTTCCCTTTCCAAACACCAATTGTAGGATATATTGAGGGCATGTTGCATGAGTTCCATTAAGACCTCTATGTGTTTGCCTCTAATAATAATTACAAGGTCATCCGCGTATCCTTGCACCTCGAATCCGGATTCACTGAGTTTGGTGAGGAGACTATCAACCACCATGGTCCATAAAAGGGGTAAAAGTACCCCTCCTTGGGGGACCCCCTCACAGATGTCACAGTGATCATCTCCCCTCCCAGTTCAGCCGTAATACGTCTTGTCCCCAACATTGCTTTTATCCAGGCAATCGTTGAGGGTCCGACGCCCTTGGAGGCGGCGGCATCCTCCATGGTCACATGCATGGTGTTATCAAAAGCACCCTGCACATCCAGAAAGGCACAAACCGCCACCTCCTTGTGATTTAGCGCTCCTTCTATCTTGGATACCAAGCTATCTAGTGCGCCAACTGTTGATCTACCGGACTGGTAGGCCCATTGATTAGGATGGATTTTCTTTTCTATTGAAGTCTCCACCCTTGTGTGGTAGTCTAGCACTTTTTCCGTTGTTTTTAAAAGAAATGATGTAGGACTTATAGGTAGATTGGATCTGGGGTTAGACGTGGACCGTCTCCCCGTCTTGGGAATAAAAACCACCCTTACTTTCCTCCACAGTCGGGGAATGTGTCCCAGGACATAGCTTGCCCTAAACACCCTCACCAGCAGCGGAAGCAGACTCTCCATTTCCAGATTTATATGGGCCAAAGGAATTTATTGCTCATTCATCCCTATCAGGGGAGAAGACTCTTCCAGACAGACTTTCCGTCCATCTATTAGGTCTCCTATCATCCCATATATCTACTTCCTCCCCGTCGTCAACTATTACATTGTGCGGAAAGTGAGTGTTTATAAGTTCCACTAAGGTTTCCCTGTGGTCCTTTGTATAGCTGCCGTCTTTCTTTAAGAGAAGGCTCGGCCCATTAGATTGGTCCTTTGAGAGCACTTTATGTAGACGCGCAGTTTCAGATTGGCTCTCAATGCTTTCACATAGAGTCTTCCATGATCTTCTTTTGGATTTCCTAAGTTCCCTGTTATAAGCGGTTAGGGCAGTTTTGTATGCTTCCCAATTTTTATTCCGCTTAGCTTTATTGAAAAGTTTCCTGGTTTTAGATCTTAGAGTGGTTAGCTCTTGATTCCACCAGGGGACGCTTCTAGTTATCCCTCTTTTTTTCAGAGGACAACTATTTTCATATGAATCTTGTATGATTGATTGCAGTTGGGTAGTGGATACATCTAGGTCCTGTACATCAAACAGTCCCTCCATATCCTCTACGCGCTGTTTAAGGAGCTCTTTATACAAGCTCCAGTTTGTTAGCTTCGGTATTCTCCGTTCCTCCTCTACTCTCTCCAAAGCTGTGATTCCGAACCTGATGTGTCTATGGTCCGAATGAGATACTTCATCAGACACATACCAGTTCGAGATCTGTATGCCATGAGTGGCATTTATTAAGGTTAGGTCTAAGACCTCTTGTCTGTTCGATGTGATGAATGTGGGCTTAACTGCCCTCATTCACCACATCAATACCATATTGAGTTAAGAATTCTAAAATACACTCACCTCTGTTGTTGATGTCCTTGCTGCCCCACAGGGTGTGATGGGCATTTGCATCGCATCCCAAAATCAGTCCCCTGCAGGTCCGCTGACAGTATTGCGCAAGCCTGTGAATTTCTTCCGGAGGTGCTTCATTAGAGTCCCCGCAAAAGTATGCCGAGGCAATTACTACCTCTTGCACACCCCGCGCGGTTGGCACCTCTACTAGGGCTGCTATTAGGTCCCTTGTGGTGAATTCCGGAATGGACAGGGCATTGACCCCACCACCGATGACCATCGCCGCACGAGGCGCGCCATGGTCCCGACAGTAGAGCAGCTTACCCATTCCACCTGGTATTC
>JABUQX010009798.1:20000-30000 GCA_015478945.1 Trachelipus rathkii | reverse complement strand
ATATATATATATATATATATATATATATATATATATATATATAATGTTCATGTTTTCTTACACATGCATTGCATATATATGTGTATACATATATAAACACCATATATGTAACATATAACATATGCTGCATATATATAAATATGTATGTATATTATATGTATATATATATATGTATATGTATATAATATGTATATAATATATATATATATATATATATATATTTGTATATATATATATATATATAATATTTTATATATATATATATTATATATAAATAATATCTATATATATATATATATATATATATATGTTTGTAGATGATTTGTGCAACATACAAATGTTTTCTAAATCTCTAATTTTAAATTATAGTTCATTGATGTATATATATATATAATAATAATAATATATATATATATAATAATATGTATATGTAATAATATATATATAATATAATTATATCATCATATCTGCTCTGCGGAAGGGGTGTATTGATTCTCATGAGTGAATGTTACTCTTGTTTGTTGTCAGTAGTGATATGCTGGGTGAGAACCAATGCAGAAAGTTCTTTTATGTGTCCCCTCCGTCCCCAACAGTGTATATATTGCACATTTATTTGTATTGTGCTATTAACATTTTCTAGAGCGTATCCACCTTCTTTATCACAGTTTGTTTTTAACTTTTTTGAGATTCCCACCATGAATAAGGATATCCTCCCTTTTTTCCCGTCACAGCCCCTTGGGCTATCCAGTGCCTCTTCTGAATGGGTTTAGTTCACACACTTTCGGTGATGAAATTTAGTTGAAAAACCAGAGTCATTAAGCTCACCTGACTGACCATAATTTGTAGACAGAACCTTTGCTGTTTCTCCTTGGTTCGTTCTTGCCGCGTTGTATAATCTCGGCTGCGCGAAGGCTTCAGAGTTTGTCTGGTGCATGGTGGAACCGGTGTGGATTCTGGAAGGATCTTCAGGGCCATGCACAGCCTGCCTACGGTTGAGATCTGGGAGGTTGTGTGGGTCTCGAACCACTGACTGTTTATGGAGAGAAAGATTACCTGTCTATGAGTGCCTTTCGGCAGCGGAGGCTTGTTCACAATCTTCTCGAGCAGGCGTTGGCAGCCTGGTGGTCAAAATTGCTTTTCCGACCCAGCAGGAAGAAGAAACTCGGTGTACCAAGGATAGAAAGCTCTTTAAACGTTAATTTAAAGCAGCCGCAGAGATCTCATTTGAATTAATCGCCAAACCAACCTTGAGTTTCGAACTTACATATCGGCATTTAAATTCAACAACGCAGCTCCTTTAGTGAAAAATTGCACAGGAAATATCTCTTCGCTCAACAACCTCCACCCGAGTCTCCATTAACTGGGCCTGATATAACTGACACGATCTCCGCTCACTGCTGCTGTAGCCGGATGCGATTGGTTATAAGCTTTGCCAGCCACTCGAGGTTCTTTCAGCTACTGAAGCCTTTCGAAGAGAACTGACCACAGCACTGCCAGACTTTTCAACAGCGAGAGGAAGATCATACCACGGCGTCTTGCTACAATTGCGAGTCATCAAACTGCATTGGCGAGCCTGTAAAGACGTACTCTTGTCGAACTTTTATGATTTCCAGCATCTTATCGTCATATCCATCCCTCGGCATCAGCATTTTGCTGGATCTATAACTGGAATCTGGATCAGATCTTCTTTTTCCATCCTATTTGGGTTCTGAACATATTCTGTTTACCCCAAATACCGGCGAAAGAATCTGGTTGGCGGACAACCAAGGATCAATTCCTTTAACCTGTCATTCCTATGGTGAAAAATGAGAAAATGGTTTCTGACACTTTCTTCCTGTTCGGAGAGCCGCCAGCTTTCTCAAACTTCAGTTTGGTTTCCCGCGAGAATCGTTCAACTGGATTTATGGTAAAACAGACAAATCACCGGGCCCTCTCAACTGGTAGATGGTTTCTTGGTGTCTTTTTTGACCTTGAAAAAGCTTACGACACGACATTTGGAGAACAGGGATTCTCCTAAACCAATTCGCTCGGTTTCACGGGGCTTTCACTCTTTCATCAAATGCCCTCTGCCAAATAGATCTATTCAGGTTCGGTGTTCTTTATTCTGTCACCCTTTATGGATAGAAAGCGTTTCCGCAGGAGTAGTGTTATAAATTAATACTACTATTGCTCTGGTTGTATTATTACTTCTATCCCAGTGACTGTCAATTTTTCTCTTGATGACCTTGCGTTATATATAGCCGGTGTCAGGCTGCCTTTTCTCGGCAGCTTCAACTAGCTATTGAGAATATTTCACAATAGAATTATCTCGATGAAAACACCATTTTTCTCCCTAAACTCAGCGTGCTTCCAGGGAATCAAAGGGCAGCCACCTTCTTCAGCAGCTGAACTTGTACGGTTGCCCATTCCTGCTACTTACGGTCAGAATTTCTGGACTCATTCTAGATGACCACTTAACATATGCTGCATAATAAACACCTGGCAACACTGTCGCGCTCTTAACCTGTTGTATCGTCGCCTCTAAATCTTGGGGTGCTGATCGCTAGTCCCTTTTACGCCTCTACATCGCCCTAATCCAATCGAAACTGGACTATAGCTGTGCAGTATACGGCCAGACCTCCACAACACTACTACACCTATTAGATCTCATCCAAAATGAGGCGATCCGAATCTCCACTGGAGCCTTCCGATCGTCCCTCCGGGTGAGCCAATGTGATGCCACTCTCTCTTCGAAGAGAATACATTATGTGTACAAGCTATCTTCGTTTCCAAACCCCAATACCGTCTGCTCTGACGGTATCCTCAGAATCCCAGTACACCATTTACGACGCGGTTCATAACATCCTAAATTTCCTTATCTTTGCAAAGGTGCTGCCTTTTCTCTTACGACGAGTTTACGCACTTGGCTATTCCCATCCACCATTATAATGCAGGCCCTATCTTTTAAATCTAGCCATCCGGCGCTAACTTTGATACATCATTCCTGTCTCATTCAGCAGTTCTGCATTAGATTTACTCAATGTTACTGACTGTAAACGCTGGGGACAGTGTGGGCTGTCGCTGTCTTCACGACAACCTCTCATACCCCCTCGTACTTCAGTTTTAAGACAGAATTAATGGCTATAATGATTGCCCTTTCTCGAATTTTAATCCTTAAACCAAGATCACTCTTATATCATTTATTCAGATTCGCTACAAGCGCTTAAAACCTCTTATTCTAAAAACACAATGAGCATCCGCTTTACAACAATTTGCCAATAACTCAATTTCCCGTAAAAACAAATTATTTTATATTTGGACCCCACTCTGTATGGTGTTTGGCAATGGAATGTGAGCAGAGAAGCCAAAATGGCCCTCCTCTTTCGAAGTTATTTCCGAATTCGGGTTCCCATTCGGCAAAACGCCCATCAATGAGTTATTATCATGCTCTCCGACAAGGCTTTCGATCTTGTTGGCAAGAGTGCTGGACGAGTGATCAGCGAGGAGCGAAACTCAGAAACATAAAGCCGAATATTGGCGAGTGGTCTTCCTCCCACAGAAAACGCTTACACGAGGTGATACTTGCACGCCTCCGTATTGGCCACGCTAATATCACTCACAGTCACTATATGTCATGGGACCCTCCTCCCATTTGCAAATTTTGCCGTTGCCACACCCTCAATCTGTTCGCCATTTCTTCATTGATTGTTCTCGGACCCTATTCGCCATCGTCATTTTCCTACTTTACGATTATAACACCTTCTGAAAGATTATCCCATATCTTCTTAAATCTCACTTTAGCAGTAACTCTATTTTCTTGTATCTTCAAAAAGTGAATTTTCTTTATAACATTTGATTTTATTGCATGTCTTAAGACTATAATACAAGGGTATAATTTTATGTAGTTTTTATTTATTTTTATTATTGAATATTCCCATTTCCCACTTCAAATCTCAGTTGACATATGACATATTGTAATGAGACTCCCACAGTGCAGTTTTTTTCCAGCTCAGGTATGGCCGCTATCCTTTGAGCCGTGATGGGTCCTGACCTTTTGAATCAAATATATATATATATATATATATATATATATATATATATATATATATATATATATATATGTATATATATATATATATATATATATATAACTATATATATGTATATATATATATATATATATATATATATATATATATATATATATATATATATAATATATATATATATAATATATAATATATATATATATATATATAATATATATATATGTATATATATGTATATGTATATAATATATATATATATATATGTATATATATAACTCTCTTTTTATATTTGTATATATATATGTATATGTATAATATAATGTATATATATATGTATATATATATGTAATATGTATATGTAATATGTTGTATATATATGTAATAATAATATATAATAATAATAATAATAATATATATATAATATATATATGTATAATAATAACTATATATATAATATATATACGTAATATAATAATAATAACAATAATAATATATATATAATAATATATATGTAATAATAATAATATAATATATAATAATATATATATAATATAATAGGAAATATGCATAATAATGAAAATAATAATAAAAATAATCACAGGGAAAAAAACAGATTTTTTTTTTTAATAATAAAAAATATATAAAATTAAAAATAATAATACAGATAATGTACACTTGTGTGATTGTAACATGTAATCACATAACGTACAGTGTATATATATATATATGCTATATATATATATATATATCTTTTTCTTTTTCTCTTTCTTCTTTAAATTGAGATATATATATATATATATATATATATAGATTTATACTCTCTCTCTCTCTATATAGTTGATAGTTGGCGCTTGTGCTGTGAAGTCGTGTGTGTTTGTTCTTCTTCTAGTGTTTTTTTTTTTATATTAATTTTAAGTTTTTAAGTTTGTAAATGTTCTTTCAAGTTTTAATTTAAATGTCATTGTTTCTATTTTGGCATTTGTGATTTAATTATTTTAATCGTTTGCAAAGTGTTATTAACGTTTACTTTTTGCAAGTGGTGGGGATTTTGATTGAAACTTTTTACCGTCCGGAACTTTGAGCTAAGTTTTAGTGTGATTTTTTTTTCTTTTAAACATTATTTGATATATTATAGGATTTTAGCTTTTGTGTTTCTTTTAATTAATATTGGATATCGTAAAATTTACTTTTAGGTTTTAACAAAATATCCAAGTTTACAAGTTTACCATCACCTTAGGATACTTTTAATTTGGGTTTTAATTCTAACATTAGTTTTAGTTATCCTGTTGGTATACGATCGCTTGTGTGTGTGATTGTGTGGATTGAGTAAACGTGAAAATTTTAAACTATTAGAGTTTGTGTGTGTTTGTTTGTGCGAATGACTGGTGAAGTAGATGTGGGGGGGGTGCGCAGGCGGGGGTTTTATCGCGACTGCTAACGTTCGTGGCGCGTACTAATCACGAATCTGTGAATATAACCTCTCACAACTCTCAACCTAACATTTGTGTGTGTCTGACCCAGCTGGCGGATACTTTCAAACAAACTTAATATCTCTAACTATAACCTTTACTATAATTTCCGTCTAAATGGTGGTGTCTGTGCCTATATAAACATAAACACTCCTGTAACACGTCTCGAGAATCTTGAATCTCCTAATTTCGATGTTATGTGGCTAAAAATCTTTCTCCCTACTACTATCATTATCTTGTGTTTCTGCTACTGCTCTAATAAGGAACAGTTTCACATTTTTTTACTATCTTACCACTTCTCATGGAACTGTTGCTTTGCTTCCCATCAAATGCTAGAGATCCTCTATTTAGTTTGATTTCAGCAGCCACCACACACTGAGTGGTTGGGCTCCTCACTGATGCAGGGAGGAGTCCAAAACATTCAGTATTCTCAGCCAATCTGGAACAGTTAATTAAAGAACCTACACACGTTAGATCGTCCCAACCAATTCTTGAATACGCTAGACTTATGTTTCACCACTACTCCTTCTCGTTATAAATACACCATTTCTCCTCCTATTGGTAACTCTGACCACAATCTTGTAGCTCTTAATAATACTTTTTCTCCAGCAGCTCCACCATACCCCAATCGTAATTTCTGGCACTTTAATCGGACTGGACATTGCGTTGTTTTTTGGCTAACTACTCTTGGAATGAATCTTGCTTTGACTCAGAGGACGCTTCGGTCACCGCTGAAAAGGTGAGGCCGTAATCGCAAATGGATGACAGGTTCAATCCATCTTCAACTAAATCTTTTCTCCCCAAAATCAGGTTCGATGGCTTGTTCTCCATTAAGGAGAGAGACATTGCGTATCGGGCATGGGAAAACTCTCTCACTCTCACTAATTTTCATTCTGCTCCGGAATCTGTTGGGATACTATTTCGACAGGCTAGCCTTTTCACTAAAGAAAGTGCGACAACCTGCTTAGTTCTCCTACTGATAAAATTTCTGGCCAAAAAATATCTCTAACAACTTTTGTAAATCTGCCTTTCCTCCTATTATTCGATCTGAGTTTCTGTTCTTTAACTCTCCTTCTGAAAAGGCCAATCTTTTCGGCCTTCTCATCTAATTCTAACCTGGACGATTCTGGCATCCCTCCTCCTACTCATTATCCTCTCAGGTTTCCCATGTTCACCTGTAATCACACATGATCGTGTGCGTGGGATCCTAAGTTTTATGAACGTCTGGAAGGCCAGTGCCTTGTTAGCGTCTCCGTGTTCTGAGTGTGCTTCTGAGCTGGTGCCTGTCCTCGTTCAACTCTACTCTCTATATGTCTCAATACTAATACTTTCACTCAGTGTTGGAAGCGCGCATACGTCCAACATCCCGAAAAAAGGTAGCCACTCTGATCCTTCTAGCTTTAACGCCCTATAGCTCTTACCAACATTCTATCTGGCGGAAATCTTGAACCTCTTCTTAACTCTCATTTCCTGGATCATGCAGGAGTCTCATTCTCTTCTTTCCAGATCATCAGTATGGCTTTCGTCGTTCGAAGTCAACTGCTGACATACTTTCCTATCTAGCTGATTTATGGTCTTCTGCCCTAAGGGACCATGGGGAGTCTTGCGTGGTGGCGCTTGACATATCCAAGGCCTTTGACCGGGTTTGGTACGTGTCACTGCTCTCTCCCCTCCTTTGGGTTCCTCCTTCTCTTTGCTTACTTTCTATTTTTCTCTCCGATCGCTCTATATCAACTCGTTGATGGAGCAGCCTATTCATCTTTCCTGTACTTTGTGAATTGTTCCACCAGGCTCTATTTCTATCTCCAACTTTATTCCACTTTTCATCAACGATCTCCTCACTGTACTTCTAACTCTGTTCACTCTTATGCTGATGACTCAACTCTCCATTCTTCTACTCACTTCAAATCTGCTCCCTCTTTTACTTCTAGAGTTGCCTCTCGTCTCCAGCTTTCCGATTCTATCCTTGTCAGTCTGGATGGGATTTCCCGGTGGGGTAACCGCACCTTGTGAAATTCAGCTCTTTAAAATTTCAACTTCCCAACATCTCCCTCAAAACACCTCCCACCTTTCCTATTTCCTTCGACGGCTCTAACGTCTCTCCTGTGAATAACATAAACGTTCTTGGTCTTGCATCTATAAACAACCAAAATTATCTGGAGAACACCTCATGTTATATAGTTTTCAAAGTGGCTTTAAAAGACTTAAGGTTCTATTTGAGGTTGCAGAATTTTTCCTCTGCTGCTTCTCAGTTATATAAGGGCCTTATTCACCCTTGTTTGGAGTACTGTTCTCACATTTGGGGGGCTCCGGCTCCACCATTCTATTGGATAGGGTTGAGTCTAAAGCTAAGAGACTAATAAACTGTCCCTACTTTCAAACTCTCTTGACCATCTCTATCTCTGCGACGTGACTTATTTTCTATAGGTACTACAGCGGTAGATGCTCTGGGGAGTTGGCAGCTCGCATTCCACCTCCATTGCGTCGCCCTCGCAATACAAGAGGTGCCATGCTCTCGCATGAATTTTGCGTGAGTATTGAGAACCCCAGACTTGTTCGTTGTGGTGTCTCTTTCTTTCCAGCTACTTCTGTTCTGTGGAACTCCTTGCCTTCTTCTGTTTTTCCAACTATATTTAATCTTCTTCTCTTTAAAGCCCACGTCTGCGCTCACCTGAGAGATTTGCGTTAGGCTTGGGCTTGGGTGAGTTTTTATTATTTTATTTCCACCCTCCTTAAAAAAAAGATCGGCCCGTAGTGATAATTAAATGTAAAAAAAAAAAAAAAAAAAAAAAAAAAAATATATATATATATATATATATATATATATATATATATATATATATATATATATATATATATATATATATATATATATATATATATATATATATATATATAATATATATATATATATATGTAGTACTCCATTATAACTTTGTAAAATAATTTTATTATGTTCGTACTTATGCTAAGATTTGCGCGAGCAAAATTTTAGCATAAGTCAAAGTGAAAATATATATAAACTCGTTCTTTTGAGATACTCTTCAGTCAGATAAAGTCAGTCAGATAAACTTAGCAATTATTAAGAATCAGAAGAAAATCTCACTCAGATATCTCTTTCAGAGAAATCCTCCCGGCAAGGCGATTAACTTCAAGAGGAAAAGGCGCGACTGGGCTCGTCATGTTTTCGCCGCTAAACGAAGAGTCAAAGGCAAGTTCGAAAAACGCACTGGAAAAGGCTGCGACTTGAATAACAGAGAGTATCTCAACAGAAGGGACTTATTACTTTACTTTTATTGAATATCTCTTCTATGTTGAATAAAAATATCATTTCAAATATGGATTTTTAAATTACCAACCTCTTATATAGGGTGCTTGCTCATAAACCACCAACAGCAAGTCCTACCTATATAATTGGTGAACCTAGTAGAACACCCAGAACTCAAATCGACGCCTTCTGAAAAACTCAAAATGAAGAAAAAGAAAAAACTACAATTCTAAAATTCCCAATCAGAACACTCCAAGATGACTCAAGAAAACGAACATTATCAATACGAACTTCAATTTTCATTTTTAATTAATTTTGGATTATGGTCTTCATATTTTCACAACTATCACAGTTCGAGGATTCATTGTCAGACATAACAAACTTCCTTTACGGTATTGATTTCTTTCATCATTTTAAAATTTTGGATTATGGGCAGAAACTCCTTTTTGGATTCACTACGAACTCTGATTCCTTTCAATTCTAAAATGGTTCTGTGACCTCTCCCTTTTATGTATGAAGAAATTTTTTTCAAATAAAGGACCTAAATTTCAAACAACTTCGCCTCTATGTAACTTCCTTTATGGTATGGATTTCTTTATAATTTGACCCCAGAGTACAGGCAGGGAGTATCTCAATTCCAGAACGAACTTTGATTCCTTTTCGAATTCTAAATGGTTCTGTGACCTCTCCCTTTTATGTATGAAGAAAATTTTCAAATAAAGAACCTAAACTTCAAGCAACTTCGTCTCTACATATGTCAAGCAATGTTTCTCTCGTAACTACAGCTTTGAAAACTATTTACGTGCGCATTGATCAAATCATGGATACATTAGAAACGCCTTATACTAGACCTTTCTTTAGATTTAATGGTTCGATCAATGTGGCCTATTTAACTTGTGAATAATTCAATTGTTTTATATCAATAATTATTATGTATTAACATTTTTGTACTTTTATGCATTTAAATGTTTGTATGTTTTGTTTATATCTAACGGATATAACAAAATATGCTTGTGTTTACACCTTTTATTTTCTGTATATAACATTATTGTATTTATATGTATTCAAAATCTGTATATATGTTTAGATCTTTGGATGTAACCAGTTATGCTCGTAGAATATTCTTTAAATTTCATGTATACTATTTTTGCCTTCAAATGTTTGTATGTCTACTTATGTCTTCGGACATAATTAGATATGTTTGCATTTGAAAGTATAACTGTATTTTAGTTATT
>JABUQX010009798.1:0-2500 GCA_015478945.1 Trachelipus rathkii | reverse complement strand
AGGGAGAGGGGGGATCGACATGGCACATACCACATAGTCAAATTGTCTTTTGAGTATTCACTAATCACTATTCAGTTATTCAGTGATCAAGTGGATAATGCGACCCAATAAAATTTTGGAATGATAGTAATGCTTTCCCTGATATGTTTATATTAGCAATGAAATATCTTACTGTAAATGCGACGTCAGTCTCGTCAGAACGAACAGTTTCATTATTAAACAATGTTTGCTCAAATGAAAGGAATAGATTGACTTCCGAGCATATCAATCAGTTAGTCTTTTTAGGTGCATTCTATAGAATTATAGATGATAAGTATTGGACTTTGTAATAATATATATATTATATTATATATTTAATATATATAAGTTATATTTTTTTTATGTATTTTAATAGATATATATATTTTTATATAATATATATATATATATATATATATATATATATATATATATATATATATATATATATAAAAATTAAAGCGTAAATTTGTAGTTACTTTATTAAAAGGAAAGGAATTAAAAATAGCTATCATAGTTTTATTTTCCTTTTTTCATGAAATATTTTATAATTTATTTATTTTTTCTGAGACTATTAAAGACTTTGCAGTCCACTCGAGACTAGCCTGATCCTGATTTACGTGTAGCTCTGTGGAGTGTGTTCAGTGTCAGTGTGGACGAAGATAATCATTGCAGAAATCTAATACCGGAACAGGACTCCTGTGAGTTGGTTTACAGTTAATATACCGAGTACCGACTAGTCTAATCATCTACTGCCGATTACGATTGTTTCGCTTAAATATGTAATTAACTAAATTAACGATTTTATAATAGCTATTACTAAAAGTTAGTATTTGGGGGTACATCACTACAGCTTTTCTTATGATAAATCGTCTGGCATCCAGTTCGAACTTCTTAAATATTATTTCCTTTTATTACTAAAATTTAATAGATTTTCTTAAGATCCAGACTTCCAGAGTCGTCCAAGTATCAGTTGTCTATCATCCAATTTAAATTAATTTCGTTGTTGGAATCAATATTTATTTTGTATGCTTAAATCATTTTGAAGATTCCTAACTTCATTAATACTTAATAGTTATTTTTCATTTTTAATACGAAAAAAAGTGATTTTTTATGATTATTGTTTAATTTTCTAGTGAAACGCGATTTTCTTATTTAATTTATTCACTCGTCCACAAAAAGTCAAAAACACCCCTAGTTCCTCAAGATCCAACATCAACGCTTTCTAGCACAACTTCAGTCTTCAACCTCTTGGAGTTGGAAACTTGAAAGTTGGAAGACCTGAAGAGTGAAGATCCTTTTTCCATTTCTACCACTTTTCCTTCTGTACATACGTCTGCTTCATATTTATAAATTAAAGCCTTTCTCTCTCTGAGTAGTATATATAATATATATATATATATATATTATATATATATATATATATATTATAATATAATATATATTATATATATATATAGTATATATATATATATATATATATATATTATATATAAATTATATATAGTATATATATATATATATATATATATATTATATATAATATATATATATATATATATATATATCTAGTATATATTTATATATGTATAAAATAAATAAGATTTTAAAGATATATATAAATATATTATAAATCTAATAATAATATATAGTATATATATATAATATATATATATTATTATATATATATGGACAAAGTTACTTAACGGCCACACGGAACGGGGAGATCGGGATAAATTCTTTATCATATATATATATATATATATATATATATATAATATATATATATAATTATATATATATATATATATATATATATTATCTATATATATATATATAGTATATATATATACCCTATATATATATATATATATATATTAGGTTAGTATTAAACCGTAATACTGTAAAATACCTAACAACTGCTCATTGTTCAAGAATGCAAATAAATCTGTTAACATCATTTCTGCCGTTGTAAAATAAAAAACATCGTACATCCCTAAAACTTTGTTATTTATTTATTTTTTATTTATATTTATTTTTAATTTATTTTGTACTTTTCATAACTGAAATTTGCCCCTGATTCCAAAAATGTATTTCAATTTTAGTGTAGCTATCGTTGTTTTTTAACTATGTGCGTCGCCTCATCGTGCGAGGATTATATATATAATATATATATTATATATATATATATATATATATATATACTATATATATATATATATATATTATATTATATATTATATTATATATATATATATATATATTGGAATATATATATCAAATTATAATCGGATTATAATATATCGAAATATCGATATATCGAATATCGATATTTTTCTGGCGATAATATCGAAGGCGATATGATATTTTTTATAAAATATCGATATATCGATTTATCGATATTTTTTAGATATCGGGCATCCTATATTATATATATATTATATATATATATATATATATATATAATATATATATCCTGTCG
>JABUQX010009797.1:77500-137500 GCA_015478945.1 Trachelipus rathkii | reverse complement strand
CACCAACGGGTATCAGCCCAAAATCTGAAAATATTGACATAAGAATCAACGAAACTTGATATATCAGCCTTTTTAGGTTGTATCTTAGATGTATACGGGGTAAAATGACCGATTTGGCCAAATTCTGGGACCGGCCCCCAAATCTGAAATATTGACCTAGAACGATGAAACTCGGTATACACATACCATATAAGGTACTCACATCATATATGGGTTAAATAACCGTACACAGCCTAAAGGGGGGTCTCCGGGACCCCAAACTTGAAATATTGACCTAGAACGATGAAACTCGGGATATACCTTTCATATCTAGTACCCATATCATATATGGGTTAAATATCCGTACACATCCCAAAGGGGGTCACCAGCCCCACAAAACTGAAATATTGGAGTAGAACAACGAAACTTGGTATACATCTTTCTTATGATGTATCCTCGATACAGAAAACAAAAAAAAAAAAAAAAAAAAAAAAAAAAATTTTTTTTTAAATTTAAAAAATTAAAAAACAAAAAAACAAAATTAAACATTTTTTATTCTTTTTAAGTTTATAACTTAAAAAATTTACGTTTTTTATATAAATCAAACACCCTCTAGAGCCTCTGGAGCCTCTTGAGCCTCCTCCCCTCCCTCCTCACCCTCCTCCACCTCACGCCCCTCCCCATCTATGATCTAGTGATTCATGTCATATTTTGTATAACATAACACAAAACTTTTATTTATTTTTGTTTTATATGCTTTAAACAGTTTGTTTTTACTAAATTTTTACGCTTTTCATATTTATAACTTAAGAAATTTGGGTTTTTACATACCCTAAACCTGTAAATCAGTAAATCAAACCCCCCACCCCTCCCCCATCCCTACCCAAATCCTGGATATTTATACATTAGCATAGTAATATTTAACAAAATTTTATCATAACCTTGTCTAATTATCATACTGATCAATGAATATATGCTAACGTAACAAAGATCCATACTTAACAACAATAAAGTAACTAACATTGAGTGCAGAACGGAACCTACTTACACTTTTTCTAACATATCACTGATATTTTTTACATTAACATAGTAATAATTTAACGAAAATTTTTCAATAACTTGTCTAAATATATACTGATCTTGAAAATATATGCTAAGAACAAAGTTTCACATCAATAAAAGCAAACTAGCATCACCTGAACTATGAATATAACGTACATTCACAAACCTAACCATCTTAAACATGAATAAAACAGTTAACATTAACAAGCTTTCATACTTAACTAACAGTAAAGTAACTAACATTGAGGCGCAGAACGTAACCTACTTACACTTTTTCTAACATATCCGATATGTTTACATTAACATAGTAACATTTAACAAAAATTATCACAACCTTGTGAAAAGTATCTTACTGAAATCAAATGAAAATATATGGCTAAGTAACAAAGTTTCATATTAATAAAGCAACATAGAGACATATGAACTACGAAATATAATGTACACTCCACAAATCCTAACACATCTCTTATACCGAAATAAGCAGTCAACATTAACAAAAGTTCAATACTTAACAACTGTGACATAACTAACATCTGCATACAATACGTAACTTATTCACACTTTTCCAAACACTTTTTCAAACATATCATTATTATTTTTGCACGAACATAGTAAATTTAACAAAAATTTATCACAATCTGTGTAATTATCATACTGACCAACGAAAATACGCTAACACAGCAAAGATTTCACATCAATAAAGCTAACATATCATAACCTGATGTAACAATATAATGTATAACATCAAATCGAACATACCCTATGCCTGAATAAATCACTAAAATTAACAAAGTCCCACACTTAACAACAGTAAATTAACTAACATAGCGCTCGAAAACGTAACCTATTCACACTTTTGTCAAGCAATACCTAACATAGCAAATGTTAATTTTAGATTAACATGTATATTTAACAAAAATATATCATACCTTGTCTAATTTATCATACCGATCAAGCGAATATAGGCCCTAACGTAACAATAGAGTTTTTTCACATTAATAAAAAACTTACATATGATCATTTGAACTAAAGAATATAATCCACACCGATAAACCTAACACACCTTAACATGAATAAACAGCTAACTTAACAAAGTTCAATACCTTAACAACAGTGAAGTAACTAGCAAAACATATAGAACGTTGCCTTTCACATCTTTTTTTCTTTTTGTTTTAAAAACTTTTATTTATTTTTAACTTTATTTCTTTAAAACTTTTTGTTTTCAAAAAACTTTTGCTATTTGTAAATTATTTCTTTAAAACATTTTAGTTTTTGTTTTTTTTTTTTAAAAAAAAAACTTTTAATTTTAACTTTATTTTTTAAACTTTTTGTTTTTACTAAAAATTTTTATTCTTTTTATGTTTATAACGTAAAAATTGTAATGTTTTACACCTAAAACGGTAAATCACTGAATCAGTAAATCAAACAAAACCACCCTACCTCCCCCCTACCCGTCCCAACCCTGATCTATTGATCTTGTTGATCTATTGATCTGTTGACTCCAGTCATATTTCGAGTATCATTTTGGATAAACATAGCATAAAATATGTTCTTTTTTATACTAACCCTCGAATATATGCTGACTATAACAAAGTTTCACATCAATAAAGCTAACATAACATAACCTAATGTAAGAATATATAATGTATAACATCAACCCTAACATACCTTAAACACGAATAAAACAACTAACATTAACAAAAGTTCAATACTTAACACAGTAAAAGTAACCTAGCAAAACTATATATTACGTAACAATCACAATCTTTTTTTCTATTAATTTTTAAAAAATATGGGGAAAATATGTTTTTATTTCTTTAAACTTTTTTGTTTTAAAAAACTTTCAGCTTATTTTTTAATTTTATTTCTTTAAAAACTTTTTAGTTTTTTTTTTTTTTTTTTTTAAACTTTTAATTTTTAACTTTATTTCTTTAAAAACTTTTTGTTTTTAACTAAAAATTTTATTCTTTTTTATGTTTATAACGTAAAAAATTTACATTTTTACATAAAACTAAAACAGTAAAACAGTAAATACAAGTTTTCACATCATAAGCTACATAACATAACCTTGATGCAGAATAATAATGTTAACATCAACCTACACAAAATACCATACTTGGCATCAGAAGTAACTGACGTTGCCCTTACAGCCCGTCACCATATTCCACTTTTTTTCAAACAGATATCTCTAAATATCTATTTATTTTCATTAACATAGTAACATTAACAAAAATATTATCAACAACAATAACTCCCAACAAATAATATGCTGACGTACCAAAAGTTTTTCACATCAATAAAGCTTACATATCATAACCCTAATAATATAATGTACAATGACAAAACTAACATACCTTATGATCGAATAAATGACTAACATTAACAAAAGTTTCATACTTAACAACACTAAGTACTAACAATGCATACAGAACGAACATGTACGAAGCTGATGTGTCCATGCTTTTCAACTAGAGTATCAATACAGAAGTCGAGAAATTGTTCAAACTCCTCCCACTTTTCGAAATATTACGCAATACCTATGATTCTTGATTGGTTCGTTTTCGAAACATTACGCAACTACCTATGATTCTTGTATTGATTTCGTACCTCCTAACATATTAACGTTAATCTTACACTAACATAGTATCATTTAGCAAAAATTTTACAACAATCGGGTTAATTATCATATAGACCCGCGAAAGTAATGCTAACAATAATAGTTTCCACATTAATCAAAGCTAACTAGCATCAACTGAACTTAAGAAAATAATGCCCAAAGACAAACATAACACAACTTAAGCAGGAATAAGCAGTCAACATTAACAAAGTTCCACACTTAACACCAGTAAAGCAACTAACATGGTATGCAAAACGTAACCTAATCTTACTTTTCAAGCATAACTCTAACATATTAACGTTAATCTTACACTAACACAGTAACATTTAACTAAATTTTCTCACAACATTGGTTAATTATCATACAGACAGCGAAAGTATGCTAAACGTAACAAAGTTCCACATTAATAAAGCTAACAATAGCCATCAACCTGAACTAGAAAATAATGCACACGACAAACCTAGCACACTCTTAAGCATGGAATATGTTAACATTACAAAGTCCCATACTTAACAACCAATAAAGCAAACTAACTATGGTATGCAAAACGTAACTTATTCTTACTTTTTCAAGCATAACTCCTAACATATTAACTTTAATCTTACACTAACACAGTTAACATTTAACTAAAATTTCTCCCACAATGGTTAATTATCATACAGACCAGCCGAAAGTATGCTAACGTACAAAGTTTCCACATCATAAAGCTAACATAGCGTATAACTAAGAAAATAATGCACAAAAGACAAACCTATCACAACTTACACACAAATAAACTGTTAACATTAACAAAGTTCCACACTCAAAACCAGTAAAGCAACTAACAACATGGTATGCAAAACGTAACCTAATCTTACTTTTTCAAAGGCATAACTCTAACATATTAACGTTAATCTTACACTAACACAGTAACATTTAACTAAAATTTCTCACAACATTGGTTAATTATCATACAGACCAGCGAAAGTATGCTAACGTAACAAAGTTTCCACATCAATAAAGCTAACATAGCGTAACATGAACTAAGAAAATAATGCACAAAGACAAACCTAACGCAACTTACACACAAAATAAACTTTTAACATTAAACAAATTCCCACCCTCAAAACCCAGTAAAGCAACTAACATGGTATGCAAAACGTAACCTATTCTTACTTTTTTCAGGCATAACTCTAACATATTAACGTTATTCTTACACTGACACAGTAACATTTAACTAAAATAATTTCTCACAACATTGGTTAATTATACTGATCAACGAATATACTCTAACATAACAATGTCTTCACATTAATAAAGCTACAATAGCCAGCATCATATGAACTAGGCATATAATGTGCAACGACAAACCTAACACAACTTACACACGTATAAACTGTTAACATTAACAAAGTTCCACACTTAATATCAGTAAGTAACTAACTTTACATACAAAAGTAAACCTGTCATTACTTTCCAAGCATATTCTAGCATATTAACGTTAATCTTACAATTTGACACAGTAACATTTCAAAAAAATGTGTCATATAACCACATCTACCCCATAATACCTAACGAGTAAATACGAATAAAGTAAAGTTTTTAAGACTTATCTCTTTTTTAGACTCCGCCTCCTTTCAGAAATACCAACTCTAAACATGAAAAATGATTTTACGCTTTAACTATTTGCATAAAGTGATGCAATACTTATTATATTTGACCCTCTGGCCGGAATACAAGCAATGTAGCAGTCGCCATTCGGTTTACGATTAAATATAAATGACACATCGTTGAGAATAACGAAACTCCTCATGAAGATATCAACAACAAGCGTAGAGATGCAGGGAGATGTCATCATATCAACACAGCGAAAAACTATCCTACTGAAGAAAATAGTGTATAAACATCCCTTAAATGTAATGAGATTCTTTCTTTCACCCAATCAGAAGAAAGTAAACAAGAATACGACGTACGAATGAACCATATCAGTTCAAAAGGGTATATATTCTCGTTCGACAACAACAACAACAACAACAACAACAACAACAACAACACCAACAACAACAACAACAACAACAACAACAACATAGTACAAAGATAAGTTCTTTGTATACTAACCATGATTAATTATCATACTGATCAACGAATATACTCTAGCGTAATAAGGTTTCCACATCAATAAAAGAGCTAACATGAATGTAACATGACTAAGAAATAATTATACAACGACAAACCTGACACACCTTAAGCCCGAATAAACTGTTATCATTAACAAAGTACCATACTTGCCAATAGTAAGTAACTAACATTACATGCAAAACGTAACCTATTCACACTTTTTTCAAGCATGTCTCTAACATATCAATACTAATTTTATTTTTAAGCTTATCTCTTTTTAGACTACACCCCTCTTTCAGAAAATTTCAGCATGAAACATGAATATGATTTTATGCTTTAACCATTTGCAATACTTATTATATTTATTAAACAAACCGGTAAATCTGGCAACTGCGTATCATACACAGGTGAATTGACAGCACTGTATAGATTAGAGAGCTGAGTTATATATAAATCAGTGAGCTACTCGATGGGGTATTCTTAATCAAGAGCTCTCACGATCAACATTTTAAGACACATTTCGCTAGATCCTGTTGTATCATTATCCGAGTTTTTTTTTTCAAATCAATACTTATTCAGATAAGTAAGATTTTTTTTTTTTATTATTTAATATATATATATTCTCATTTAAAAAATTTATTCCAGGCTATTCCTTCAAGAATGAAGCCCCCCGATAAGAAGAGAAAGACCACTATAACAGACATAACGCATATCTCTGTAGAGAAACTTAAAAAGTCAATGGAATGGCATACATATGAAGTAAAGGTTATGTTTTCATCAATAACCTTTACCTCATATGTATGCCTTTCCGTTGAGCATCACCCGAAATGGTCGTTAACGAAGTCATTGATGCTATATTACAAGCCTTAGACTATGATAGGATTCATGATAGCTAAAGGAAAAGGTAATGACTGTAAAAGCGTCTCGTCATCTCTTTCACCGCAATATTGTCTAATATATCCCTGTAACTGATGTTTACATAGTATTTCCGGTCAGGTGACTGATCATCGCCAAAAAAGTGAAATTGATTCCAACCCTCATACGAATCCTATCATAGTCTAAGGCTTGTAATATAGCATCAATGACTTCGTTAACGACCATTTCGGGTGATGCTCAACGGAAAGGCATACATATGAGGTAAAGGTTATTGATGAAAACATAACCTTTACTTCATATGTATGCCATTCCATTGACTTTTTAAGTTTCTCTACAGAGATATGCGTTATGTCTGTTATAGTGGTCTTTCTCTTCTTATCGGGGGGATTCATTCTTGAAGGACTAGCCTGGAATAAATTTTTTAAATGAGAATATATATATATTAAATAATAAAAAAAAAATCTTACTTATCTGAATAAGTATTGATTTGAAAAAAAAAAACTCGGATAATGATACAACAGGATCTAGCGAAATGTGTCTTAAAATGTTGATCGTGAGAGCTCTTGATTAAGAATACCCCATCGAGTAGCTCACTGATTTATATATAACTCAGCTCTCTAATCTATACAGTGCTGTCAATTCACCTGTGTATGATACGCAGTTGCCAGATTTACCGGTTTGTTTAATAAATATAATAAGTATTGCAAATGGTTAAAGCATAAAATCATATTCATGTTTCATGCTGAAATTTTCTGAAAGAGGGGTGTAGTCTAAAAAGAGATAAGCTTAAAAATAAAATTAGTATTGATATGTTAGAGACATGCTTGAAAAAAGTGTGAATAGTTACGTTTTGCATGTAAATGTTAGTTACTTACCTATTGGCAAAGTATGGTACTTTGTTAATGATAACATTTATTCGGGCTTAAGGTGTGTCAGGTTTGTCGTTGTACATTATTTTCTTAGTTCATGTTACATCATGTTAGCTTTATTGATGTGGAAACCTTATTACGCTAGAGTATATTCGTTGATCAGTATGATAATTAATCATGGTTAGTATACAAAGAACTTATCTTTGTACTATGTTATTGTTGTTGTTGTTGTTGTTGTTGTTGTTGTTGTTTGTTGTTGTTTGTGTTGTTTGTTGTCTAACGAGAATATATACCCCTTTGAACTGATATGGTTCATTCGTAAGTCGTATTCTTGTTTTACTTTCTTCTGATTGGGTGAAAGAAAGAATCTCATAACCCATTTAAGGGAATGTTTATACACTATTTTCTTCAGTAGGATAGTTTTTCGCTGTGTTGATATGATGACATCTCCCTGCATCTCTACGCTTGTTGTTGATATCTTCATGAGGAGTTTCGTTATTCTCAACGATGTGTCATTTATATTTAATCGTAAACCGAATGGCGACTGCTACATTGCTTGTATTCCGGCCAGAGGGTCAAATATAATAAGTATTGCATCACTTTATTATGCAAATAGTTAAAGCGTAAAATCATTTTTTCCATGTTTTAGATTGAATTTTCTGAAAGGGCGGAGTCTAAAAAAGGATAAGTCTTAAAAACTTTAACTTTTGTATTCGTATTTTACTCGTTGGTATTATGATGGTTAGGTATGGTTATGACACATTTTTTGATAAATGTTACTGTGTCAATGTAAGATTAACGTTAATATGCTAGAGATATGCTTGGAAAGTATGAACAGGTTACGTTTTGTATGTGTAAAGTTAGTTACTTTACTGATATTAAGTGTGGAACTTTGTTAATGTTAACAGTTTATTAGGGCGTAAGATGTGTTAGGTTTGTCGTTGCACATTATTTTCCTAGTTCATATGATGCTATGTTAGCTTTATTAATGTGAAGACATTGTTATGTTAGAGTATATTCGCTCTGTTTCTTGCTATCACATATTCAGCTCTTCTCTGTTCTCTTCTTCCCCTCAACCACCTTCTCATTTTCTTGTTCTTTTCACCCACTGCTCTCTTCACATCTTCATTCCACCACATAGTGTGTTTCTTCCTTGTTCCTCCATACCACTTCACACCCAGCGTTTCTTCTGCGGTTTCACTAATAATTTCCTGCAAATTCATGTTTGTTTCCTCCACATTTGTCAACTTTTCCTTTATTTTCTCCACATACTCCTCTCTCTTCCCTTCCTCCTTCAGGGCTTCAACTTTAATCACTTTCCTTTTTTCTCTAACCTGCCACTTTGTTTCCTGTACTCTCAGTCTGGCAACCACCAATCTATGATCTGAGTCAAAACTGACTCCAGGAAGCACTTTAACATCCTCCAGTTCTGTAATCCGACACTATGAAATAATCCATAATGGATTTTTGGTCAAACGTATTTATATATATATATATATATATAAATATATATATATATATATATATATATATATATATATATATATATAATATATATATATATATATATTATATAATATATATATATATATATAATAATAATATATTATATATATATAGAGAGAGAGAGAGAGAGAGAGAGAGAGAGAGAGAGAAAAAAAAAAAAAGAGAGAGATATTGAAAAAAATACACCCCTAAAGCATTTCACGATGCTGGGATTCGATCCTGGACCCTAGCAGATATACGTGCAAGTGTTTGACCACCAGAGCTCGTCATATCCTATTAGGTGGGTGCGAATATTCACCATAGGAACTATTGTCGGGTTCTTCTTTTAGCTTGTCGTGGTCTGGTGGTCAAACACTTGCACGTATATCTGCTAGGGTCCAGGATCGAATCCCAGCAGGGTGAAATGCTTTAGGGGTGTATTTTTCAATACAAATTTAGATTGCGTGAAGATTAGCAATTACTTTACTTTGTACATCTTGACCCCCGTTCTTAAGTATTTTCACCTTGTGCGGTACCCTGTTTGGCCCCAGGCCCGAGTGCAAGCGGGAAGAGCTCGGCATGTCCTATTAGGTGGGTGCGAATATTCACCATAGGAACTATTGTCGGGTTCTTCTTTTAGCTTATCGTGGCGTAGTGGTCAAACACTTGCACGCTCATCTGCTAGGGTCCAGAATCGAATCCCAGCATGGTGAAAATATATCAGGGGGTATTTACAAATACAAATTTGATTGTGTGAATATTAGCAATTACTTTACTTTTATATATATATATATATATATATATATATATATTATATATATATATATATATATATATTATATATATATATATATATATATATATATATATATTATATATATATATATATAATATATATATATATATATATATATATTAGATAGATAGATAGATAGATAGATAGATAGATAGATAGATAAATAGATAGTTTTTAGCAACGTACTTTGCTTTGCACTTAAAAAAGTACATGGTAGTTTAGCTTGTACTAGGTTACATTGTTTCTTTGTTCTCCTATATTACCTAATAAATTTTAAGTTTTTCTCTATATTTTAAACGTAACGTTTACCTGTTCAGGTAACTATTATTTTACTTTATTCAGTAATGCTTGTGTGTGAGCTTTAAAACTAACGTTTTTTACGGGTCAGAGAAAACGTAAGATGTCTGACTACCCTATATTTACTTGTCTTTATTCTGTTACATATATCTGGCTTGTACTTGGTTGTTGTGATGTATGGTCTCAAATCCTAACGGTGTTGTGTTTCTATTACCCTGCATTGGCGTGGCCCAAGGAGAGGGTGGGATGGATGGGTGTTTTGTGGGCGTAGAGTTGGTTTTTCTTTAACTTTTCTAATAGCAAATTGGCCTTCTTATTAACTTTGCACAGCCAAACGCGGGTGATGCTGTCACGACAGTAGTATAGTTACATAAACTGGCGGCCGACTTGTTGGGGGAGTAACTGTCGACGCAACGTTCGAACGTCGTCTTGCGATGGCACTAGACAACATTATGAGTTTTTCTATAATACTGTCTCGAGGTAATTCATAAGTGTTTTTATTGAGCTTTTTTTTATTTTTTTTGTATTTTTTTATTTTTTATTTTTTTTAATTATTTTTTTATTTATTTATTTATTTTTCGCGGATTTCCCCCTCCCCCCTAAGGTTTAAGGGGGAGGGGCGTTTCGGAGTTCACCAAAGCGTTTTTCGCTTAACCGCAAGGCCCCCGCCGAAGCCGCGCCGAACCGCGGGCACACCGCTACCCGCACCGCTCTGGCACCACGCTGGAATAGTTTTTTTTTTCGCTGTTTCCGCATCCTCGTTTCTAATAACTCATCGATATGTATTTTAAAATATCACACGAATATGCATCCATAAGACACTAACCACCTCACCCTTAATACACACACACAGCACAGCCTCCATCATCCCAGTCCATACCTCCTACCCCGTTCCATTCACCGTGTCTCTCTATACCCGTTCCACTCACCGTAACTACTTTATCTTCTGTGCTCTCCAAGGGTAGGCTCTTACAGATTCCTCTTATTACGCAATCAGTGTAGTTAATCCTTGTAAATCTATTTTTCAAATTTGCCTTCACTTCTAATATATGCTAATGTTTTATACACCGTATAATATATATATATATATATATATAGTAATATATATATATATTAATAATATATATATAACGTGTTATGCTTAGTTATATATAATATAATATATATATAGTACTTGTACTCTTCTGGAAGGTTTCACAGGTATCCTGAACCCCTTGGCCTTCTTTAAGGAATGGTCACCACATGTCATTTTATACTTAACTACTTAGCATTGTATATGCACAGACCGTTTGCGCATACATTGTAAATGCACATGCGCTTGCCATCAACATCTTCTATCTTCTGATGCGAATCATCCCGACCAAAGGAATAACTTAAATATTGCGGTATTGAAAAGTGACTTCTCTGTCACGAAAGAACTGAACCGACCGAGCCTCTTAAGGAAAGTGTCATACGACTTAACAGATGAGCTCCGTCTTAAATGCCGCATCTTAAATATTATATAACATTTAGTCCTAACATATAAAAGATCTTATACATAGCAAAAATTTGGAAATAGCTATTTCCATACTTTTCTAAAATTAAATCTGGGAATATTTTTATATATCATCTTGCCATTTTATATATAATGTAGCACTCATTATAACTTTGGTAAACATTTTAATTATGTTCGTACTTATGCTAAGATTTGCCCGAGCAAAATTTTAGCATAAGTCAAAGTGAAAATATATATAAACTCGTCCTTTTGAGATGCTCTTCAGTCAGATACTGAGTCAGAATAAATTAACAAGAAGAATCAAGATACTCTCTCTCCAGAAATCCTCCAAACTTAAAACGCTCTCGGCAAGAGCGGGAAATTTTACGGAAGGGCTACGGCTCGCGCGGAAAGTACTCACAGAAGGAACTTTTTATTACTTTAATACTATTTCATATTTTCGCGTATGTTTGAAAGTAAAAACATCATTTCAAATATGGATTTCTAATTACCATTCTCTTATATAGGGTGCTTGCTCTTAAAAGAAGGCCACCAATCTAGCAAGTAATAGCCCCTAATATAAGTTGGGTGAACCCGGAGAAGACAACCCACAATCTTCAAATCAAATCGAACGCCTTCTGAAAAACAAAATGAAGAAAAAGAAAAAGTACAATAAATTAAATCTCAACGACAGAAACACTCGGAGAAAATGACTCAAGAAAACGAACATTATCGATACTGGGACTTCAATTTTCATTTCAAATTTTGGATTATGAATCATCTTTTCACAACTCTCACAGTTCGAGGATTCATTGGCATACCATAACAAACTTCCTTTACAGGAATGGATTTCTTTCATCATTTTAAGTTTGGATTATGGCAGAAACTCATGTTTTGGATTCCACTACGAACTTTGATCCCTTTTCGAATTCTAAATGGTTCTGTACCCACCCTTTTATGTATGAAGAAATTTTTCAAATAAAGGACCTACATTTCAAGCAACTTCGTCCCTCTACATATGTCAAGCAAATGTTCTCTCGTAACTACATGCTTGGAAAAACCTATTTACGTGCGTATATGTGAATAATTACAGCATTATATCATATAAAACTGAAAATTTTAAATTATAATAAAAGAAAAATTTCGGATTCAAAATTTACGACTCAATGTTCCAGATTTATATTTTAGCATAAAAATGATTGAAACCTACAAAACAAAAAAATAAAGAAAATTGCTAGGGGTAATATGTATCAATATGTATACATATGTATATTTTATACAAGCCTGTATTGAAATCCATACATACATAATATATTTACATATATATGCAAATTCGTTGATACGTTATAGATATGAACACTTGTGATCAAATCTTCTACATAAAAGAAATATTTTATGTGTTATAATATGCTGACATGCATACTTATGTATGTTTTATGTATGTACGCTTCGATTTACTTGTATACATGATAATTTTAGGCAACTCTGTATTCTCTTAAGCATACTAACATTGACTCATGTGAAGAGTATAAGAGTTGTTTTATATATTTTGGTATAATGTGTGTACATATTGCATTTTCGATATATATATAACATAAATAGTAAGAGGTTAGCATTTAGTAAAAGGAATACATAGCATAAAATATTGTATATTCTAGTTTCTATCTGAGTACTTTGGGATAATATAAAAATAACTTTCGTCACTCCGTGTTTAGCGCATGAAGAATGAAGCACTCCATTATAACTTTGTAAACATTTTAATTTAGGTTCGTACTTATGCTAAGATTTGCGCGAGCAAAAATTTTAGAAGACATCAATTAGTAAGAGTTGATAATACTATAAAAGATAAAACAACCATGACTTCTCATTTTAGCACGATGATACTACTTAAGTCCAGATAAAGTCAGACTAAAATAACAAAGAAATAAATTCACGTCAAGATTACTCTCTTCCATCAAGAAATCCTCTCCAAACTTAAAACCTCTCGCAAGAGCGGGAAATTTTACGGAAGGGCTACGGCTCGCCTGCGAAGAAGTATCTCACAGAAGAGAAACTTTTATTACTTTTAATTACTTGGTATATTCATATTTTACTTATGTTGAATTAAAACATCATTTCAAATATGGGATTTCTAAATTACATCCTCTTATATAGGGTGCTTGCCACAAAAGAACACCAATTTAGCAAATCGTTACCCTATGATATATATATAATATATATATATATATATATATATATATATATATATATAATATATATATATATTAATATATATATATATATATTATAATATTATATATAATATATAAAAATTATATATATATATATAATATATTATAAATATAATTATTTTTTCTAAATAAAGAAGAGAGAGAGAAAGAGAAAAAAAAGAAGGAGAGGAAGAAAAAGAAAAGGGGGAGGGAGAGAAGAGAGAGAGAGAGAGAGAGAGAAGAGAGTAAAACCGCTATCATCCCATACACACTAGACATCTTACACATACATACTCATATATACTCAACTCAATATTCATTACTACACATATACACATACACACACACACACACACACCCGTTACAATATTTTATATATAACATGGCTACCACACACACGACACACACTAACACACATCACACTCACGCTTAGGAGTACTAACTATACTTGCAACACCCACATAGAGAGAGCTCACACTTATACTAACTACACACCTACAACTGCACATTATACACTGACATTACATCACCCACTACTAGATACATAATATATAATACACCTATAACCGCTCGAGCATGGTTTACTCCTACACCAACGCCCTACACTAGGTAACACAAGTCGTACACTCAGAGTCGACAAAAGAGTACACACGCGCACGGCCCCGGTTTCACTGCGCTATCTCCGGCATTACTTTTATGGCAGTATCACTAACATATCACGAACGACACACAAGTCTATACCCACACACCCACTCTTCAAAAGATCTCTGTGAGACACAACACACACACACACATTCCACAAGGGCTCTTATTTATAGCATTCAGTCTAGAACGATGAGGCACCCACCAAAGGAAGGCACTTACACTCACACCTACACCTGCACATTATACACACATACACCCCACCCTAGATACATACACCCTAGCTCACACCTACACCAACGCCTACACCCACTATGACACTTATGGCACACACGCACGCCCGCGTATGAGCCCTAATTATATTAATATCGATAATAAATCCAATTATATGTTGTGATAAATATTTAGTTAATGGTATTACTGTGTACAGTGTAATAGTATAAATATAATAATACGTTAATATGTTATAGAGTTATGCTTGAAAAAGTAAGATTAGGGTTTACGTTTTGTCACAAATACCATAATGTTGTTGCTTTAGTACTTGATGTGATATTTTTGAGAGTGATGGAACTTTGTGAGTTATGTTATATACAGTTATTATTTGTGTGTATAGTATTGTTGAATATGATTATTGTCTTTGTGCATTATTTTCATTAGTTCATGTTACGTCACTTAATGTTTAAGCTTATATTGTATGTGAAACTCTTATGTTTATACGATATTTATAGCATACTTTTCGCATAGCCTCTGTATTAGATAATTAACCAATTGTTGTGTAGTAATAATTATTTAAGGAGTGATTAAATTGATACTTATATTCAGCGCTTCAGTGTTGATATGTAGTGTATATATGTTAGCAAAACCGTGTTTAATATATTATAGTGATGTTAATATGCAGAGAAAAGTTAAGATTAGGTTACGTTTGCTTACCATCGTTAGTGCTTTACTGGCTTTTGAGTGGTGGAAACTTTCGTTAATGTCTAACAGTTCTAATTCTGTGGTGTAAGTTCGTGATACGGTTGTCCTTTGTGCGATCTATTTTTTTCTTAGTCTCATGTTAACGCCTACTGCTTAGCTTTATTGGATGTCGAAACTTTGTTACGCCGTTTACGTAGATGCAATACTTTCGTGAGAGTTGCATAGAGAGTCTCGTTATGTGCAAGAGTTAACCAACTGTTTGTGAGAATGTTTAGTTAATGTTGACATGTGAGGAGCGTATTAGATAAGGACGTAAAAAGATTGAGATCGGTGTATAGTATTGATGGAGTTTTGTGAGCATCGCTTGAAAAGTAAGATTAGGTTACGTTTTGCCATACCAGTTACCATCAGACTTTACTGGTATTTGAGTGTGGAACATTTTGTTAATCGTTAACAGTTTATTTGTGTGTAAGTCGTGATACCGGTTTGTCTTTGTGCATTATTTCTTATTCAATGTTACCGCTATGTTTAGCTTTATTGATTGACAACTTTCGGTTACGTTAGCAATACTTTCGGCCTGGTCCTGTATGAAGCGTGATAGTGTTGGTAATGCGAATTTGTGATACGAACATTCTTAGTTTAAAATGTGACTCCTTTCGAAGGCTCATCTTTAGTCGGTGAAAGTATTAATACTGGGTTTTAAATAGTTGAACTTAGTAATGTCGAGTTGTTACAGCTGAGATATGAGAGAGAAAGTAATAGGATAGCCTGCCTTCGACTCACGACCGTCATCTTTAGCAACTTACCATGTTAGTTTGCCTCACACTATCTACACTCGCATCAGATCCAGCTATCGGACTTTGTTTATGTTAACAGTTCATTCGTGCTTAAGTTGATAGGTTTGTCTCTGTGCATTATTTTCTTAGTTCAGTGGACTTGCTATGTTAAGGCTTTATAATCGGGTGAAACTTTGTTTAGAGAGAGAGGAAACGAGGAGGCGAGTGATGGGGGAGTGTGGGTAGGGAGGGGGGGGGGGGTGGGCGGTGGAGTGAGGTGAGTGAGTGAGGTGGGGGGAGGGGGGTAGGGTGCGATTAGCATCACTTTCCGCTTGGTCTGTATGCAATTACACGCAATGTTTGTGAGAATTTTTGTTAAATGTTACCGTGTTAGTGGTAAGATTAACGTTACTATGTTAGAGTTATGCTTGAAGAAAGTAAGATTAGGTTACGTTTTGCGTACCATGATCGAAGCTTTACTGGTTTTTGAGTGTGGAACTTTGTTAATGTTTGACTGCTTATTCCTGCTTAAGATGTGTTATGTTTGTCTTTGGGCATTATTTCCTTAGTTCAGTTGATGCTATGTTTAGCTTTATTATATGTGGAAACATTATGTTAGCAATACTTTCTGAGCGGGTCTTATATAATGTATAATATATAACCAGATGTTTGGATAATATTTTGCTAAATAGTTACTATGTCTTTAGTGTATAGATTAAACGTGTTAAATGATGTTAGAGGTACGTAATCATATACAAAGAATCATAGTGATTATTAAGCGTTTAAATGTTCGACAACGAACCAATATAACTAAAGATCATAGTAGTAATTATTAATATATATATAATTTATATAAATAGGCGTAATATTTAATCTAAAAGTGCGGATAGAGGAGTTTGAAACAATTTTCATCGTACTGTTATATTATTAATAACTCTATGATATAAGCATGAACACATCAAGCTCATTTCGAGTACATTGATTCGTTATCTGTCATGCATGTTAGTTACGTTTATTAGGTGTGTTTGATTAAGTATGAACTTTGTGAGTTAATAGTTAGTATCATTATATTTTAGATATTAGATAAACTAGTTATTAGGTAGGTTATGTTGATTCAAGCGTGAACATGCTAAGTTCAGGATATGATATGTTATCTTTATTTTTATTGATGTGAAAAACTTTGGTACGTCAGCATATATTTGTTGGCGAGTATGTTGGTGATAAATTTTTGTTAATGTTACTATGTTAATGTAAATAATAGTGATATGTAGAGATTGGTTTGAAAAAAAGTTGGTGAATATGGTACGGCTGTAAGCAACGTCAGTTGACTTCCTGTTGCCAAGTTGGTAATTTTTGAGTTAGGGTGATGTGTTAAGTATGCTCTTTGATCTTGCATCATGCTTTGTTATGTTAGCTTTATAGCTTAATATTGAATAAAGTGAACTTTGTTATTTACTGTTTTACTGTTTAATTAATTATATGTAATTATATGTAATTATATGTAATATTATTATCTAATTATTTTTATTAGCTTATTAAATTTTCTTAAAAAGACTAGTTCAAAAAGAAATCTGTTTTAAAATTAAAGTTTTTTTTTTTATAAAAAAAAACAAAAACTAAAAAAGTTTAAAGAAAATAAAATTAAAAAATATGTAAAGAAAAGTTTTTCAAAACGGAAAAGTTGTAAGACATAAGTTGAAATAAATAAAATTTTTAAAACAAAGAAAGAAAAAAAGATGTGCAAAGGCTATCGTCTATATTTTTGCTAATTACTTTACTGGTTGTTAAGTTATTGACCTTTGTTAATGTTGTTGTTTATTCGTGTTTTAAAGGTATATTGATAGGGTTGATGTTATATTAATATACATAAATATTTCTACATTACAGGTTATTAGTTATGTTAGGCTTTATTGATGTGAAAACTTTGTTATGTCAGCATATATTCGAGGGTTAGTACATAAAAAAGAACATATTTTTAATGCTATGTTTATCCAAAATGATACTCGAAATATGACTGGAGTCACAGATCAATAGATCAATACTCAATAGATCAGGGTTGGGACGGGTAGGGGGGAGGTAGGGGTGGTTTTTTGATTTACTGATTCAGTGATTTACCTTTTTAGGGTATGTAGAAACACAATTTTTTTACGTATAAACATAAAAGAATAAAAATTTTTTTTTAAAAACCAAAAGTTTTAAAAAATAAAGTTAAAAAATTAAAAGTTTTTTTTTAAAAAAAAAAATTACACTACGTTGGTTTAAAGGAATGTTTTTTTTAAACTTGCTAAAAATTTTTTTGAAACAAAAGTTTTAAGAAATAAAGTTTAAAAATAAATAAAAGTTTTTTAAATAACAAAAGAAAAAAAGAATAGTAAAGCAACGTATTTATCTATATGTTTGCTCACTCATAGTTTACTTCACTGTTGTTAAGTATATTGAGAAATTTTTGTTAACATTTTTAAACTTAACATATAATTCCTTTTAAAAATGTTTCAGGTTTATCATGTGGATTATATTCTTATTCAAATATCATACTTATAGTTTTATTAATGTGAAAACTAATGTTACGTTAGCCTATATTCTTTGATCAGTATGAATATAATTTATTTTATGATATATTTTTTGTTAAATATTACCATGTTAAGATGTAAAAATTAACATTGCTATGTTAGGTATATTTGCTTGACAAAAGTGTGAATAGGTTTACGTTTTGTAGGGTAATGTTAGTTAATTTACTGTTGTTAAGTGTGGGACTTGTTAATTTTAGTGTTTATTCAGGTTGGCATAGGGTATGTCGATTTGATGTTATAATTATCTTGTTACATCCAAGGTTATGATTATGTTAGCTTTATTGATGTGAAATCTTTGCTGTGTTAGCGTTTTTTTCGTTGGTCAGTATGATAATTACAAAAAGATTGAGAGTAATTTTGTTAAAATGTTACTATGTTCGTGCAAAAAATAATAATGATATGTTAGAGATATGTTTGGAAAAGTGTGAATAAGTTACGTATTGTATGCAAATGTTAGTTATGTCACAGTTGTTAAGTATTGAACTTTGTTAATGTTGACTGCTTATTCGTGTATAAGATGTGTTTAGGATTGTGAGTGTACATTATATTCGTAGTTCATATGATCCTATGTTTGCTTTATTAATATGAAAAACTTTGTTACGTTAGCATATATTCATTGATCAGTAAGACACTTACACAAGGTTGTGATAATTTTTGTTAAATGGTACTATGTTAATGTAAAAACATCAGTGATATGTTAGAAAAAGTGGTTAAGTAGGTTTACGTTCTGCGCTCAATGTTAGTTTACTTTACTGTTGTTAAGTATGAAGCTTGTTAATGTAACTGTTTATTCATGTTTAAGATGTGTTTGAGTTTGTGAATGTACGTTATATTCATAGTTCAGGTGAATGCTATGTTTTGCTTTATTGTGAATGTGAACTTTGTTTACATTAGCATATATTCAAATGACAGTATGAAATCTTAGAAAGGTTATGAGATAAAATTTGTTAAAATATTAATATGTTAATTGTAAAAATATCAGTGATATGTTAGAAAAAAAGTGTAAGTCGGTTCCGTTACTGACTCAATGTTAGTTTACTTTATTGTTGTTCAAGTATGGATCTTTGTTACGTTAGCATAAGTTCATTGTCAGTATGATAATTAGACAAGTTAATGAAATAAAATTTTGTTAAGATATTACTATCTAATGTAATAAAATATCCAGGATTTGGGTAGGGAATGGGGAGGGTGGGGGGATTTGTGAATTTTAAATCTTGAGAGTATTCTCAAGGTTATTAATGAGGTATATAGTAATAATACTCCATCTCAAATTTCTTAATAATTATAAATATGTAAATATAAGCTCGATAATATAATTGTAAAAACCAAATGTTCTAAACAAGCCTATACTCAAAAAAAATAATATTAAAAGTTTTTGCTCGCTTAATGGTTTTATACAGAATATGACATGAATCACTAGATCATAGATGGGAGGGGCGGCTTGAGGTGGAGGAGGGTGAGGAGGGAGGGAGGAGGCTGCAAGAGGCCTCCAGAGGCTCTAGAGGTGTTTGATTTATATAAAAAACGTAAATTTTTCTCTTAAGTTAAGCCGCAACAATAATACAAATAGAATCAAAGAGTAGAGTGTTTGAGAGTTACGGTCTTTTTGTTTGTATATATTTTAAGTTAGAATTAAAATTTGAATTAAAATCTAATTTCTATTTATTAATATTTTAAACGTTGTTAAAAATTTTGTTTTCTTGAGCTTATCGAGGATGACAAAAACGAGATAGAAACGATGATATATGATAAGAAGGCCAAGGGTGTGTTTTGTCACGCCTACTATGCTATCCGCCATATTCCATATGTGGGAGCTAGCCTCACCTTTAATAGGAGAATGATGGAAATTAAATCGAGGATAAATTTAACTCCCTAAATTAAAATAAATAAAATTAATATTCTAAAAAATAAACTCGATAAAAATTACTAATAAATAAATTAATGGGTCCTATGATATGAAAGGTAAATATCCGAGTTTCATTCGTTTCTAGGTCAATATTTCAAGTTTGGGTCCCGGAGACCCCCCCTTTAGGCTGTGTACGGTTTATTTAAACCCATATATGATGATGATACCTTATATATATGTGTAATGAGTATTATTAGTATATCCGAGTATTTCATACGTTCATAGAACTCAATTATTTATCTAGATATGGGGGCCCGGTCCTAGAAATTATGGTACTCAAATCGTGGATCATTTTATATCCATGAATACCGTAATACAATGATTAAGATACTAATACCTAAAAAGGCTGTATATTAACAAGTATTTTAATCACGTTTGTTCTATATGTCAATATTTCAGAGTATATTGTGAGGTGGATTGAGTACCATCTCTTGAGTGCATATCCACAGTTATTTTATTTATCACACTCCGGTTAATCTCATAAGATACATCCTCAGTAAGGTGTATACTCATAGAGTTTATTCATCTGCACTCTAGGTCAATATTTACAAGATTTGGTGGGACCTTGTCTCACTAAATTATTGTAAATCGGTCATTATTTACCCCAGTATACAATCGTAAGATACACCTAAAGGCCTTAGTATATCAGTTTTCTTGTTATCTATAATTGAGTCAAGTATTTCAGATAATTTGGGTGAGTAAGCGATGTCAGTCTGGAACGACACCCACAGTTATTTTACACCCGGGGTCATCTAGATACATCCTCCAGAAAGGTTGTATTACAAATACGAGGAAGTTTTAAGTAATTCATCAGACAACTCACGGTTCAAAGTTGATATCTTCAGAATATGGTCCAGTGAGGGCTTGTCCCAAATTTGGTAAAATCCGGTCATTTTACCCATAAATACAAACTCTATATGCACCTGCCGAACCTATATATTTATTTATGGTTTTATATTTATTATGTTTTCATTTTACTCTATATTTTTAACATTAATAAATTTGGTTTTAGGGAGATGTGAATTTCCTCTTCTGGAGAGGATCTACTACGAGATACGACCCTATATGTCTGTATTTGAGTAATATTTTTTTCGGTCTTTATTACCTAGTGCATTAATTCGGAGAAACTGCGAGGCGATCTCGATTACATCAACCTCTATAAACACCTCAAACATTGTTGTTATATCAACGATTTGTTTAATAATAAACAAAATAATAATAAGAATAATAAATAAATAATAATAATATAATACATATAATAAAATATAATAATAATAATAATAACATTAAGAAAAAAAAATTCAGAGAATGAAGTACCATTATGCAATATATCGTTTGAAATGAAATAATATATAACAATATGCACTTAATAATATAATATAATATAATAAATAATAATAAAATAAAATAATGAATAATAATAATAATAATAATAATAATAAATAATAATAATAAATACCACACTAAGTAGCTAATAATAATAAATAATAATTAAATAATAAACATACACAATGAACCGCACCCTGACTCGGAGAATCAAGGACCCGCGCCCCGAGCCGGAACCTGGAGTCGGAGTCCCGTGAAGTCGGAGAGATCGAGCTGGAATGCCTGGAGTCGGAGTCGAGTATGTTCGGATTCGGAAGTCCGGAGTCGGAGTCGGAGTCAGAGGAGGAGTTCAGAATGCATATGTTGAGGATGATTTTCAACTCAGATTCGTTTTCCCTTCGGGAAAACGAATCTTCGATGTAATAATAATAATAATTAATATATAAATAACTTAAATAATAATAATAATTGTTATGTGTAATGTATGCTCGCACATATTAGTGTCACGTCTGAGTGCGCATGAGCTCGCACTGACGTAATCTCCAAGTTCTTGCACTCTGTGAAGATGACGTCATCTAATTATATCGCTCGAGAATAACTCTAACTCATTCTCAATTATATGGACTTTAACTAAATATTGATTTTGTGGTATTATAATGCTCCAAAAGGGTAATAAATAAAGTCGTTGAGTGTTATTGACGTAAGTCGGCCTACTCGTCTCTCGGGTGTGACCCCCCTACTTATATATATTCCATTATCAGACTTGAATTGTACACTACGGTATTCAGAGCTTCAGTGCCGCTCATATTTATATAGTATGTGTAATTATGATTTGCTTAAAGGTTTTTCAGACTTATACTCTATTCCTTACAATATCCGAAAAGGCAGAGTGCTAGTATATTTATCCATTAATTATTATTGATTATTATTTATATAATTAACGAGTGTTTAAGAATAATATCACTTACTATTCATTATTTTTACTGTAAACATCCCTATGTTTATAACTATAATATGAGGTTTACATTATATTAGTAGCAATTAATATATTATATTAATTTATATTATTATAATTTTAATTATTATTTATTATATTATTATATAATTTATTAATTTATTATATTTATTATATTATTATATTTATAATTATTCTATTTTAATTTATATTATAATTTTAAATTATATATATTATATATTATATTATTATAAATTTATTATTATTAATTATTAATATTTAATTATATTATTTATATATTTAATATTATAATTATTTAATCCAATTGAGACTATTTCAGTTAAAAAAAAAACTAAAATAGGAGATAGTGGCTTATTGAAACTATGTTAAATGTAAATAAAGCTGAGAATTAATTTTTTAATATATTCTAGTTTCAGATGGTGTTGTTCCATCTGGCGGATACTCTACCCACTACAGGCGATTTATGCTTTTAGGTATGGCGGATATCATATTTATTAAAGTATCTGTAAAACTTGTTAAAAATCATCAGATTTCACATTAGATTAGTTTTAAAATTAAAATCGCAAAATACTCAGATCTCGATGGTTAACATCTGTTTAAATATTATAAAAAAAAATAATATTTGAAATAATAATCCATTGGTTTATTCTATCATCAATGTTTATATTGAGAATTGAACATCAGTTTACAGATGTCAGTATTTTAAAATGAATTAACTTGAGAGCAGAAAGATTAAAAAGTTTGGTAATCAATATCATTGAAAACTTAAAATAGATAAGTTATTAAACGATTTAGTTCAATCTTGAACTTACAAAGTGCATGAGATACTGTGAATGAATAAATTTCATTTTAGAAATGCTAAAAATATCACTGCTTTGATGCCTATGTATTAGATCATTATCAGAAAATCACTATTAGAACCATAATGATACTATAAGAAGTCAAATCGAATTTCCAAAAATTATTTCTAAATAAAATGATGTCGCAGGGTGTGATGACGAATTATTATTATTCTAAATATTTACTGAGTTTATTTTTTCTTTACCTTGAATTATCTTGTTGAATGCTGCTTTAGGGAAGTTATATATATATATTGTTAACATCAAAGAAATGATTGGGCATTATTATTTGAAAACTCGGTGAAAATTATTGATCCTTAATAGAATAGAAACTCAGTAAATTTGGTGTCTTTAATATGTTAAAGTGTCAATCTAAGGTCAATGAATACTCATTAAAATGTTAATAGTTTAATCATCGCCGGTAACTATTTTCTAGTAGAGTGATTTCTTTACTTCTGCTAAGTTGTTAATAATAATTTTTTTTTCAGTGAAATTAAATGATTCTGTAAGATTTTGTTTTTTTTTACATGTAATCACCCACTACGGGCAAAACCCTTTTCAATGGGGGGGGGGGGGGGGTCGAAATAAAAAAACAAAAAAAATTGGAAAATCTTGAGGAGTGCGCTTACAATAAAAATAAAATATAAAAGTTGACAGACGCCCATGAGATTATATAATTGATTCTTCCCTATCTATCCTTGGGAACGACAACTAACTTTTACACTGAGTATAGAAACCTTTTCGATGACTCTGCCAAAGGGATGTATGCGGTATAGTTCAGTGTTTAAGTAATCTTAATCTTTCTCTCTCTCTCCAAAATATATGGCTCAATTACACTCGTTCTCGTCCAATCAGGACGTTGATTTATTCTACTTTTCAAATAACTTATTAACTTTTATGTGGTTCGAAATCTTTGCTCGAATTTTATTAATCGAACTAAGCGTGATTTCACGTGCCTTCTGGTTCTCTTATAAAAAGATTTGCTCTATAGTTAAAATTATCTCTTAACAACATTTGTTTATATGCGTTTCCTCCACTTTTTACTTTGATGTACCAGTAGCTAATATTATTGCTGAAAATATTCCTCTATGTCATGTGGATTTGGTTTCACTTCTACTCTACATTTTTTCTTGTATAATTTATTTTTGTCTATTCTATTTTTTTAGAGACCCTTTTCTTTCGTTTTATCAATACTCTTATTCTCAGAAGCTCTTCCCAACTCTTTTCTATACTATAGCAATTACAACTGATACTGCCTTTCTGAACACTCCAGTCGCATACGTCCTCCATTGAGAAGGACTCTTATGAGTTATGAGACGCTTCTGCACACAGTGCCATCCTTTCCCCGTCCAACTCACTGACCCCAGACTTAACCACTATGCTCAATCTTACATGCACTAAACTGGTAAAATTAGGAAGACACACGCTTATCCATGTTGTAACCTTCCACTGACTTGCACACCTTCAAACGCCGAGTAACGGGAGATGTCGGCCTTTAAATTGACCCTGCCCCTCGAATATTCCCAACTCTGGCCTTTTCCCATTGAATATATATATAATATATATATATTATATACTACTACTATATATATATATATATTATATATATATATTATGTGTACCTATTGTATAATATATATAGATATATATATATATTATATTATAGTATTATATATAATATATATATATATATTATAATATATAGGTACATATATATACATATACATTATATATATATAGCTACTATAGTATTATTATCATATATATATATATTAATATCATACTACTATGATATATATATATATATAATGTATAATACTATATATACACTATATATATAAAAGAATATATTATATAATATATACTGATTTATTATAGTATATATAATATATCAGAGCGCGGGACTCCTACACTCGGGATTTGCGCGGGCTTAGCCCGATTATCATTATAGAACGATCGATCTTCTACAAATTTCATAAAGTCACGAAAAATTCTTTATTTTTTTGTTGAAAATTAGTCATAGAAAGAAATTACATAATACATATGAGATTATTTAAAATTATTTATTAAAAAAAATTTAAAGAATAATGCTATTTTTCAACAATTTTAAAACGTGACGTCTCCGCTCATCCGAAATAGAAGTTGTAAAGGAAAACGAATAACAGTTACCCAGTATAAATATATTTTATATTAAAGAAAACGTTAATTATATTTATCAATAACTTAATATATATATATATAGGTCAATATACTACTATTATATATATAATATATATAGTATAATAGTATATATATAATTATATAAGTATATATATCATATATATATATATAATAATATATAACATAGATATAATACGTATATATATATTTAGCCTATATATATATATTAGAGAGAGAGAAGAGAGAGAGAGGAGAGAGAGAGAGAGAGCTAGGCGCCCGAGTAGTAAAAAAGTTACTGGAGTCGCCGCTGATATATATATATATATATATATGATATAAATAATTATATACTACTACTATTATAATATATTATATATATATATAGTATATATTATATATATATATATAAATATATATAATATATATATAATATTATATATATATACTTTTATTGTAATCTAAGTGAATTTTATTATAATCTCACTATAGGGATTGCACAAATCTAGAGACTACTCAAAATTGTGGGACCTTCTCTCAGTACAATGTGACTTCTTTAATCCATAATTTATTTTAACAGTTGTTCATGTCTATATGAAGTTTATGAATATTTATAATTTATAATTTAAAATCACGTCCCATGCTATTAACTAATTATAAAGTAAAAAGTGTTTGGCTAAACTTTTGCTTTATATTAGAACTTCTTAATTTTTTATTCTGTAACGAAAATATATAATAAGGGCTTTGCCCATGAGTGATCGTAATAAAAAGTTACTGGAGTCGCCGATGATATATATATATTATATATATATTATAATATACTTATATATATATAGTATATATATATATATATATATATATATATATATATATATTATATATATATATATATAATCAGCTTGAATTTTTGATGGGCAGGGCTCCGGATTTATATAGTTATTTATAATATAGTTATTTATAATATAGTTATTTATAATATAGTTATTTATAATATAGTTATTTATAATATAGTTATTTATAATATAGTTATTCTATATATATATATAATATATATATTATATATATATATATATATATATATATATTATATATATATATAGTATATTATTATATATATATTATATATATATATCCGGCTTCCCTTTGGAACAGGACCTATTTCAATAAACATATATATATTTAATATATATATATAATATATATATAATATATATATAATATATATACTATAAATATTATACTAATATAATATATAAATAATATATATATATATATATATATATATATATATATATATATATATACTATATATTATAATCTACAGGAGAGAGATCACAAATTCAACTGTCGAATTATTATATTAAACAATTAGCGTTGACGTGCGACTCAGGTCACTGCGGTGCGGTGCGTTGTTCGCTCATTTTGGTGCGTTGTGGTGCGGTGCGCAAAATATCTCCAGTGAACCGGTGCGGTGCGGTGGGTGCGGAAGAAAAAATAAAAGTGCGGTGCGCGGGGCGGAGCACGAGAAAAATTAGTGGTGCGTGCGGTGCGGTGCCTGGTGCGGGCCTTTTGATCGCACCGCACCGCACCAGCTTCCCGACAAATTTTGAAAATAAAAAAAATGAACAAAGGTCTAGAGAGAGAATATATTTATATTTATATATATATATATATATTATATATATAAATATATATATAATATATATATATATATATTATATATATATATATATATATATATATATATATATAATATACTATATATAATATATATATATATATAAAATATATATGATATATATATATAGTACGGTTTCTCACGAGTTATGTTACAGCGGTGGATCACCGTACGGGTGTTTAAGTACGAAAATGTGTAGGAATATAAGTTCGATTATTTAATTTATTAAGGAGGATAGATTATGTTACGCGCAATACGAAAACCGTGCACAAAACATGAGATGCTCGAATGGATGAATATATTTTTTATGGAATTCTGTGAGATGCACATAAAAAAAGAGTGTGGGCTCTTCCTCTCGAACAATTTTTTTTTATACGGTTTAGTCTTTCCATGCAATGTACCCAATAAACAACTAACGCCCTCATAGACATATCATTTTGCGGTAATAAATACGATTACGTTACAGGTTCGTAAACGCGTCAATGATACCAACAATAGTTTTAAACGTGAATTGAAAAAGGTTGAAAGAAAACAATGGTATTCATGACAGCTCATAATATCGATATATGTAATGTAATAACGTTGTTAATAGTATCATAACAAATTTACACCTATGAATCTTATCTACAGCATGCCAAAAGGAAGAAGAACGTCAGGTCGTTTTAAACTTGTACATACAGTATTACAAATGTGTTTGGGAAGACGCTTCCATCCAGGCGAATACATGCCTCAACCCTCTGGCGCCAGGTTTCAATGCATGCCAATGACAGTGATGCCGGGTGAATTCCCCTACATCATTGGTTATTTGACGGCGAAAATCCTCGGGCGAGGTTACTGGGTCATTAAACCCAGCGTACACGGTATGTTTGAGTTACCCCCACAGAAAGTAGTCCAGTGGTAGTCGGCGTTGAACGCGAGCCATGGAAAGGACAGATCTTCCGAATCCCATCTTCCCGGAAACGGTTCTCTGTCGATGGTTAGGTTCACTATAGCTGCAATTATTGCTGGGCACCCATCATGTTGGTAATATATATTCTTCATCATGTCCTTAAAGGTATATCACTCGGGAGGTCAACAAGGACGGTTCTGGCAGGAAATGAGGAACGCTGTCCTTTGTCAAATTTCGCCTTGAAGAGTAAGGCCCGAATAAATCCTACTATTGGAGATATACCACACCAAACGTTGACTGAGTATGAGACCTGGTGAATGGCTAGTGAATGTTATATGGGGGTTTTGTTTCGGCCCAATGTCTGAAGTTCCACCTGTCTTACATACCGTTATTGGTAAAGCCAGATTCATTGGTCCAAAAGATATTTTCCAATAAGTCCGGAACATCCATTAGAAGGCAATCAATGACAGCCAGGGAATCCCAGCCGCCGTTGTTGGTCTCTCCACACGCAAACATGCCAAATGTGTGGCCTCTGATGATACATTGTTGTATAACAACACAAAATCCGTCGTATGGATTCCTTCGATATTCCCAAGACCGAACTAGCCTGCCGTAATGAGGACATTGGATTTTCATGGAGTGTATAATCGCAGAACGTCCAGCTTCGACGTCGAATTGTAACGGACACGAACCCCCCTGCCCCGATATGTTGATGAGGTGTTGAATGTATCGACCCTGTTCCTTGAAAACCTTCTGTAAACTCTATGGAATTGCCATGTTGCTCGGCAGGTGGTCGATGTGATAACGATTGCTCATTATTCTGCAGAACATTCTCGAGCATTCCTGTTTGCCTTAATGTTACACCTTCCAACATGTCTGGTATATACTGGTCACGTGGGCATGTTCCAAATGTATGTTCTGACTAAACAAACCACTCTGAAGGTTATAATATACCTACACTTTATTACGCATAATTTGTAAGTTATGACATAACCTCCATATGATAGCTGTTAGTTGGTTATACACATTCACATTGCCGTATTTATTAGGCTACATAGCACATATCTAAAAGGTTATGCATTAGGTATTTTAATTAATCCTTGTTAGCTGTATCGATATTTTAAATACTATTGGATATACCCTACTGTATTTAACCTAATTATTTCCTTATTGACACGTTTCGGCTGTTGTAGGCACATGATGTCTACCGGAGGAAGCTAGTTGTTATGGGTGCAATGCGTGGAAACGACCAACCGTATCAAATAATGTCGAGAGGAAGAGCCCTCCTCATTTTTTATGTGCATTCACAGAAGCCATAAAAAATATATCATCCCATTCGACATTCTCATGTTTGTGCGCGGTTTTCGTATTGCGCGTGCGGAGACACCAACGTAACATATCCCATCCTTCTTAATGAATAAAATAATGAGCTTAATTTCTACACATTTCTTATTTAAGACATCCCGTATGGTGATACACCGCTGTAACATAACTAATAGAACACCCTTATATATATATAAAATATATATATAATGACTAACACCTCACTAATATAACCTATCTACACTATACTACTACTTATAATATTTATATATATATATATATATATTTATATCATCTTCCTTTTTTTTCCCCAAGACGGGGTAAGGTGCGTGAAGTAGAAGAACATATGACATAGTCGAAAAGAAAGCCCAGCTTTACCGCCCCCTCTATACCTATTTATGAGAACGCGGCGCAGTCAGAAAATCCACCTAGAGCTTCACAGGACCGCGACGGACCCTCATATGCATACATCGTCAAGTGTAGGGTTCATCCGCCTGGCCCAGGTGGGCCAACAACCATACCCCCTCACAAAACCCCGCCATTCACTTCCTATTATGAATCTTTCTTATTGCCTCTGCCAAACTTGCATTCCTCTCCTTCAACATTCGATTTACGCTCAATCCACTTTCTTTCGGTCTCCCAGCCATAGTTTCATTAGTATACATTAAAACATTGGTAACAACATTCCCTCATGTAGGACCCTAGTACACTCAAGACTTAGTCTCTTTAATCCACCGAACAATTTAGATTTGCATCAGCCACCTTCCTGTCCATCACAACTTTCCTACTACCACTCTGCATTCATCCGTTTCCTTTTTCATCCAAACATATATCTCCTAAATATTTAAACTCAGACACTTGTTCCAGATGCTCACATCTAACATAACTTCCACCGAGGACTGTCCTCACTCACGAACCATAACCTTTACTCTTATCTACGTTTAACTTTCAAAACCCCTTCTTTTACACATCCTGTCAAAATCTCTCTACCAATCCTCTCAAACTCTCTTCAGATTCCACTACACAAAACCAAATCATCCGCATACAATAGGTAGGGCACCTTTCATCACCGCCATCTCCATCATGTCAACACCATTACCTGGCCACGCACCATTTCTAATCTTTCATAACCACATCATTGCTACAAATTGAATAACCAAGGGGAACAACACATCCCTGCCTCACTGCGCTATTAATATTAACCCAATCACTTTCATTGACACATTTATTCTTACACACGCTTCACTATCGTCATATATACTTTTGATTCCATATAATATATATATATATTATATATATATATATATATATATATATATATTATATATATATTTGTATATAATTACTAAAAAAAAAATTGAATATATATATATATATATATATATACCCCTTCAGTAGGTGTATTGGCTACAGATTCATAAGAGTGAATAAGACTAGGAAAGGAAGGTTTACAAAAATTATTTTGTGGAGCAAGAAAATTAAAGATGTAGGATCACTTAAGTTTAGTAGGAACACGCTAATATTCCTATTCCGAGCTTTATAAGAATTAACGAGTGATAGGTAAACAAATAGCTTTCCATTAACGATGTTCATATTTTCCATCATTAATGGGACAATAACAAATGTAACCGAACCATAAATTTAGAGGAGAGAAAGTGCTCATATCGCTCTCTCATCATTTTTATTCCTTGACTGTCATTGTCTGAGATATTAAATACTATCTTCAGATTTATTACGAGAGGAATGACAAACAAGTGTTGGCTGATTATCATAATGAATCTTTAAAATGATTGGAGTACAATGATACAATGGTTAGAAATTAGAATAGAATTGTCATGGGATGGAAGCATTATTTTATCATCAGAACGGCCGTACTGGCAGCAGAAAAGAGTCATTAAGTTCTTAGCAACCTTAACAAACATTTCAAGAGTAACGTCAAGTATTACAAAATTAGCGAACTTTAATCCTGGCCTTTAATTTATTTAGTTCTTACTGAGCCATGGTCGAATGATTCAAATGTGCCGCAATTAATCTATATTTTGAGAGAACTTCGTTGACTCTTGTTTGAGATGTCACGACATTTCTAATGTTGATGACGGAGTTTGTGTGTTCACTCAAGAAAGAAACATAACTTTCTTTATATTGGCACCAGCATCTCTCAGGACACAGTGGATATCATCTGTGAATAGGTTCCATTTCGACAAGCCATTTCATTAAATACGTCACTGATTATGTTCACCTGTGTGACATTCAGTGAGAGGTTCAGAGCACCACACAAATTTGGCTTCTGAAATAATTGTCAATGGCATGACTACATTCAGAGGAAACAAAGAAACTGCCTTATTGAGTATCTGACCATTCGTTTGTGGAGAAAGCTAACTTGGATGATTATTTTCAAAAATAACTAAACTTTTTCTTTGCAAATAATATCTCTGTATACTTCTTGTGAGTAGTGTGATGGGAAAGAACCGATACCCTTTGCTAAGCCGTACAAAACCAAAGATTTCAGCGTGACGAAGCAGAAATCATTCCTTGCTATAATTTCCTGTAAATTTACTATATCCACCCTTTATGATTTTTCGTTTCAACGTCAGAATATATTTTGTATTTATATTAGTTTCAAGGAGTAATCTTCATTCCTTCTTGAAACTTGAATTGGTATCGTTACTTTTTTATCATTTCCTTTCTACATTTTCCTTGTTTTTGCTGCTTAGATAGTTCATAACCTCGATATCATTCTTCCTTCTGAGAATATTTCGATTGCAAAAGTGTATGGTTACGTCTGTGCATGGAAACAATTATCGAAGTAATTCCAAACCACACTGGATTAGGATACTATTGGGGAATTCCTTCAACAGTGAGTTCGAGCGAATATACTCACAAGTACGAGTCTATCAATATTTCAATTATAGCTGGACTTGGACCCTGACTTTAAATTACTGTGAATAGCTTGAGACGGTCACTAGTCAACTATTTCTAATCAGTTTCTCACAAAAAGTTTTTTAATATTTCGTAACAAAGTTCCTCTCAGAACATTTTCTTATAGTTATTCCGAAAGTTCCGAGTGCAAATGCACAATAATTTATTTTTAATATTTGTGAATGCGAATATTTAAAAACATGCGAATATATATTTATATATAATATAATATTATATATATAATATATATATATATATATATATATATATATATATATATATAATATTATATATATATATATATATTATTATAGTATATATATATATATATATTCTTCACACCTTTTCTCAATAAAAAACAATAGTCGCTGGAATTGTACGGTTACAACAATTTTAGCTTTTCTTGTATGATTTACAAAATTAAAGGTATCGTACCGTGTTATTAAAGGTACTGCACGCAAAAGTGTTTATAGGATAGTTGGAAAATAGATAGCGGGGAAGTATGTCCAGACTTTTACCATCATGTAAGATTGAACAATGGCGGATAAGATTGAGGTCGGATAAGTGCACTGAAAAATATGAGACTGTGTAGAAAGGAAAGGTGTGTCGGAAGAACCCTTCTCAATGGAGGAGGGATGTGATTGAAGAGCTCAGAAGACAGGTGTCCGTTTATAATAACGATGAAAATTAAAGAGAGTGATGCAACAATTTGGCTTGATAAGACGGAAGACCTCTACTCCACCTTTTGAGAAGGAGTGGTGTGAGTGGAGCTACTCCAGATGAGTGAGACATGCTCTATACAGGGGTCTAACGACCCTCCTTTAAAGAGCAAACTGAGGTGGTGTGGAGGAATTCTGAATGTGCCTCAGGAACACCCAACCTTTTAGAAGCTTGTAAAAAAGAGAAGTAATATGAAACCTTCCAATTAATATCACACTAGAAAAATAAACATCAAGAATATTAAGGACGACGAAGGTTTGAATTATGTGTTTTCAAAGAAGATGTTATAGCCGTGTGATTTGATCATGTGGAAGTGGAAAAGATGGAGGAGCTGAGCTTATGAGCAATTGAAAACAATCTTTTATCTAATGTGAATCAAAAAATTCTGAGAAAGATCAGAATGAACTGTGTTGCTAACGGGCCCTAAAAAGAATGAACTAATGTTGTTCGAAAAGACGTTCTTATCGAAATGAGGGATTGAGGAACGGTGAAGGCATCAAATTTTACTAGATGTGTCATGAAGCAGCAACAGAGAGCTCTTTCGAAAGAGCAAAGATTAGGAATAACAGAACCGAGTGAAGCAACACCACTATTTTATTGATTTAAAGGTATGAGCGATGCATTCACCAAAACGAAATAGAAAGAGGGACGAAAGAACATAAAAATCCTTGACGAGCAGAGAAAGATTAGAAGAATTGAGGGATGTTTTTTAAACTTCCTGCTAGGGTATTCGAAAATATTGAAAGAAAGAATAGAAGTAGAGATGACGGTTTTTGGCGATATTTGGAGTTGAGAATTGGTTCCCTTTTTGTTACAGGAGAACCTTTCCAGCAAAGAAAAAAAGGGCCAATGAGAAAGACAGAAGCGGAATATTTAACAAGGCAAAGTGCATTGAAAGCAACAAGTTTTGAGGAACTACGGAGGAATAACCATCAGAAGCCGTAAGCTTTCTTAGTGTCAAGCTCTGAAAAAGCAATGAAATAACATCTTTTGCAAAATACATTTAGCATAAATATGTTGGAGGTAGGTGGATAAGGAGGAATTTCACTGGAATCGTCTATGGTGGAATAAGAAGCAAAGGTTTGAGCAATAGTTTAGCTTTGGAAGAAGGCAAAATAGTAATTTTGCGAGAAGAAAATACTAGATAAGGAAAAGAGGAAGAAAGCAAAGTTAAGGATTATAACTTTTTGAAAATTGTCAGATATTACGTGAGGGAGAGGAGCAGTAAGATTATTGCATTTCTACTGAGAAAAGAATTTTTGTGTCAGGGAGAATAGATTTGGACGATTTTGGATGAAAATTAAGTGCAAGGGTTTATGAATTTGATGGTAATTCCCAAAGGGCAGCGTCACTGTGGCTAATAGCACAAGAACAAGCAGAGTTAAACCAGGGTTATCAAGGTTTAGTTGAATGTAAAGATCATGGGGTGCACGCCTCCATGCCAGAGAGAATTAACTCGCGCTTTGCACACTCCGAGAGACCCTTTCCACGGAAACAGTAGTCATTCCATGGGAAATCATAGAAGTACGACCGTAAGTCCGACCCGTTAGCAGAACCGAAGTGCCAAAAACGTTTTCTCGCCGTAGTCGGGGGTCTTTCCTGCGGACTACTTGAAGAGATAGAACAGAAAACAGAGATATGAGAGTGATCGGAGGGACCCAGAGGAGGAAAGAATTTAACAGAACAAGGATAAGAATTAGAGATTAGGAAAAGGTCTAAAATGTTGGGTTCATCTCAAAGGCAATCGGAGATACGAGTATGGAACTGCACTAACTGCTCAAGGTAATTCTGGATAGAAAAGATCTAGCCAAGTTCATTAAACTTTAATCTTGAAGAATTAAGGAAAATATGTTGGCCGTGCAGAACGTTGAAATAAACCAAAAAGATGATGATTTCAGAGAAAATGTGAAGAAGAGAGAGAATGTGTTTTAATTTATAATTAACAGGTTAGCATGAGCCATTAGGTAGAATATTCGACAAAACTTTCAATCTTAAGCCCACGGGGAACAAACGAAGTTGCACACAATTGGTTACAACTGCCGTTTGTCTGAAAATTGAGAGAAGTACCCATAGTAATCAGTTAGAGTGAAAGCAGAGTAGGTAGAGCTTGAAAGTCGGAACGGCATAAAAACCTAAATCCTTCGGTTTAGAATAACAGATGAGGTTTAGAGGAGGGGAGGTGATGTTCAACAAAATGAAATTTAGATTTAAATTGCGAGAAGGTTGTCAGATAATTTATGAAAGGAAAGGCGACCGATACATCAAAATAGGCCGGCAATTCCGTTGAAAGCACCAAACTCCATCACCGGAGGCTGTCAATGGCATTTAATGAGGTAATGATAGTAGGGTTATTTTTGGAAGCTACCCCTATTGGCTTCTCCAAGCTAATCGGGTGGCTGCCATTTACACCATTTTTTATTTTCTTTTTAAAGATGGTAAGTGTTGTCTGCAATTGTATTTTATGGTTGTGTGATAAAGGAGAGCTTACTCCATCGTAAGAAAAATATGGATATGAGCACAAAAAGGGAAGAACAATTCAGCACGGAGTGCCTTGGGATGTACTCTAAGACTCCATATGTGCTCAATGGTGGTAATTCTCATCGCTTAAGCGTAAAGTATTTGTTCCCATTCATATTATATATATATATATTATATATATAATATTACTACATATATATATATATATATATAAGTATATCTATATATTATATATAATATATAGTATATATATATATAAATTATAATTTATATACTATATTACTATATATTAGACTTTTAGTGCGGTGCGTGCGTGGTGCGCAAATTTTGGTGCGTGGGGTGCGCTGTGTGCGGTGCGGTGCGTGCGGTGCGGTGCGGTGCGCACTGGCAAAGGAGGCCGTGCGCGTTGGTGCTGCGTAGGATGATGGTGTGGCGGTGTGGTTGCTGGGCACAACCTCCCGTGCGGAGCGGTGCGGTGCGCAAAAATCCGGTGCTCGGCCAACACTAAAAGGTATATATTAATATATATAATATATATATATAGTATATATATATATTATAATATATATATATATATATATATAATATTATATATAATATATATATACATACTATATATATATGTGTGCATGTGTGTGAGTGTGTGTGGTGTGGGTGTGTGTGTGTGTGTGTGGTGTGGTGTGGTGGTGTGTTGTGTTGTTTTGTGTGTGTGTGTGTTTGTGTTGTGTGTGTGTGTTACCTACGTCTTACGTCTTCCCTCAGGAAGGCCTACGGCCTGTCAGCGGAGACAACATCGATTTCCACGCAGTCCTTTCCAGAAATACACCATCCTCCATCAGCTGGCGCATCGCGGGCAGTCCATGTCTTCTCATGGCTCTCTCCACGCAATCTTTCCATCTTCCCCTCTGTCTTCCTCTCGGCCTTACTCCTTCCACTCTCCACCACCACCTTCTACTCGCGACTCGTTCTCCCGGTATCCTTACTATATTTCCCCACCATTTCAATCTCGACGAATCTATCCTGCTCAACACAGGCACCACACCAACTCTCTCCCTAACCCATTCGTTTCTCACTCTATCTTCCTCGTCTTTTCACTATCAGTCTCAACACTTTACATTTCAACTTCAGCTTCTGGTCCATTTTTATTCCGAGTCTTCTTTTTGTCTGTGTTGAGTGCCATGTTTCTGCCTCCATGTGTCAACTGTGCAGGGACCAAGTATGCTATCAAATATATCTTCTTCACTTTTATATCAAATCACCCGATCCTTCATAATTGGATTTAACGCTCTCATTGTTTTTCCGTATATTTTCCCATTCTTGCCTCCACTCCGTACACATTCCTCCGTTGCTTGTAATCACCCCCCGGGGGGAGCCCCTCCCCCCCATCCCAGGTAAACAACTGATCCACATTTCTCAATCTTTCATCATCAATGACGATATCCACTTCTCCCTCATCCTCTCTGCCCACTCTTAATGAGAGTATTCATCTCTAAACCAATCTTCTTCAAATTTCTGTCAAAACTTTCCATAAGTCCTCTCAATACTCCCTCCTCCCAACTACAACATGGCCAAAATCATCCGCACTGCACCATTATGATTCACCATCGCAGTAAGCTATAAAGTAGTAAGGGAGACAAGGACACTGCCCTGTCTGACTCCCGTCCGCACCTCAAACCATTTCTCATTTTTACATCCAGTTCTCACTTTACACTCACAAACGCTATACAAACTTTTTATTGCTCTCCTCAGTCTTTCCTCCACTCCGTACACTTCCCCTAACATCCTCCAAGGTCTGGCTCTGGGTACGGAGTCAAATGCCTTTCTTAGGTCCAAGAAGGCTATATATGCTGTTTTATTAAATTTCCAGCTCTTCTCCAACATTATTATTAAAGCAAACAAACAGATCCGAAGTACTCCTGCCCTTCCTGTACCAATATTGTTCCTCTCCCAACTGTATCTCGATCACTCCTCTTATCTTCTTTGCTCAAATCCTTTCGACCTTCGCGTATATGATCAATAAAGCTATTCATCCTTATAGTTTCCACAATCTCCATTTGTCACCTTTTCCCTTATAAATGGGCAAAATAACTATTCTCCCCCATCTACCGGGAACTACACCCTCAATCCAACATTTATTAAAAAAGTTCCACTATTTTCTTTTTCAAAGTTCTATTTTTTTTCCCTCTTTTATATAACTTTTGAAGTTCCATATTCGCCAGGCGCTTTTCCTTTCTTTATTTTTGACAAAGCCTTCTCGCACTCTCCCATTGTAATCGGATTCACCCCTTCCATCTCCTCTCCCACATATTGCTCCTATTCCACATTCCTTCCCTCTTTTACATTTAGGAGTTATCCAAAGTATTCAGGCCACCTCTCATTTACCTCTTCCTGTGCTGTAAGTACCTCCCCTTCTTTATTTTTGATACTATAAAGCTTCTTCTTTGATCTTTTATATGTTTTTGCCAGCTTGAAAATCTTCTTCTTTCCTCCCTCTGCATCCTCTCCCAATTCTTTAGCCATCCTTTCCGCCACCAGCCTTTTTGCCTCCCTCTTCACCATCTCTGCTCTGTTTCTTGCTATCACATATTCAGCTCTTCTTTATTATGTACATAATATATTAATGTTTCTTATATTCTTCATTTTTCTTGTTCTTTTCACCGCAGCTGTCTCTGTCACATCTTTTCATTCCCCCACATAGTGTGTTTCTTCCTTGTTCCTCCATACCACTTCACACCCAGCGTTTCTCCGCGGTTTTTCACTAATAATTTCCTGCAAATTGATGTTTATTTCCTCCACATTCGCCAATTTTCCTTTATTTTCTCCACATACTCCTCTCTCTTCCCCTTCCTCTTTTTTTTTCCTTCAACTTTAATCACTTTCCTTTTCTTTCTCTAAACCTGCATGTTTTCCTGTACTCCAGTCTGGCACACCACCAATCTATGATTCTGAGTCTCAAACAAACTGACGCCAGCGGAGCACCTACACACTCCTTCCAGGTCTGTTAAATCCGACACTATTGAAATAATCCATAATGGAGTAAGTGTAGCAAATATATAAATACATATATATTAATATATATATATATATATATATTATATTATAATATATATATATTAGCTATATATATATAGTATAATATATATAGATACTATAACTATATATATATATATATATATATAGAGAGAGAGAGACGAGAGAGGAGAGAGAAGGAAGAGAGAGAGGAGAAATAAGAGAGAGAGAGATTATTGAAAAATACACCCCTAAAGCATTTCACGATGCTGGGATCGATTCCTGGACCCCTAGCAGATATACGTGCAAGTGGGTGTTGACAACAGACCCACGAAAGCTAACCTAGAAGAACCCGCACTCAATAGTTCCTATGTTGAAGTATTCGCACCCACGCTAATGACATGCCGAGCTCTTCCTGCCTGCACTTGGGCCTGGGACCAAACAGAGGGTACCGACAAGGTCGAAAATAATTAAGAACGGGGGTTAAGATGTACAAAGTAAATTAATGTAGTCTTCACGCAATCTAAATTTGTATTGAAAAATACACCCCTAATTTATTTAATTTACTTTGTACATCTTGACCCCCGTTCTTAAGTATTTTCACCTTGTGCGGTACCCTGTTTGGCCCCAGTCCCGAGTGCAGGCGGAAGACTCGGCATGTCCTAATAAGTGTTTGGGTGGCGGAATATTCCATAGAACTATTGTCTTGCTGTTCTTCTGTTGCTATCGTGGTTCGGTGGTTGTCAAACACTTGCCACGGTCTGATATCTGTAGGGTCTCAGAATCGAACCAGCATCGTGGAAATGCTTTAAGGGTGTATTTTTCATATATAAATTTAGATTGCGTGAAGATTAGCAATTAATTTACTGTGTATACATAAATATATATATATATATATATAAATATATATATATATATTATATATATATATATATATATATATATATATATATATATATATATATATATATATATATATATAATATATATTATATATATTGTATATATATATATATATATATATGTTATATATATATATATATATATATAGATAGATAGATAGATAGATAAATAGATAGTTTTTAGCAACGTACTTTGCTTTGCACTTAAAAAAGTACATGGTAGTTTAGCTTGAACTAGGTTACATTGTTTCTTTGTTCTCCTATATTACCTAATAAATTTTAAGTTTTTCTCTATATTTTAAACGTAACGTTTACCTGTTCAGGTAACTATTATTTTACTTTATTCAGTAATGCTTGTGTGTGAGTTTGTGCCAATGGGTGTTGTGTTCATGAATGGCGTGGCCCAAGGAGAGGGTGGGAGGGATGGGTGTAGTTGTGGGCGTAGAGGTGGTTTTTCTTTAACTTTTCTAATGCAAATGGCCTTCTTATTAACTTTGCACAGCCAAACGCGGGTGATGCTGTCACGACTCCGCTCTGGAAACCACCCTCCTTTCAGGAATACAAGTATGACTGTTTCAACGACCACTCTCTCCACTGTCAGAGATGCCATTCCCAGACAGTCGATAACACAAAACATCTCATTATAGATTGCCTGCTGCTTTATCTAACATCAGACGCAATTTCAGTATCCTTAAATTAACATATCTCTGGGCTAGGCTGGCGTTGGTGGCGAAGTATCTCGAGGTCGACCGTTTCTCGTAAGAGGGGATCATGAGGCGACTAAGTGCATATATATATATATATTATTATATATATATATATATTTATATATAATATAATATATCATATATATATATATTATATATATTATATATAGTTATAATTATATATATATATATACTATATAATAATATATAATATAATATATATATATATATTATATCAGAGGCGACTCCTACACTCGGGCTGCTCGGGATTAGCCCGAGTTATCATTATAGAAACTATCGATTTTCTTCAAATTTCATAAAGATACTATAAAATTCTCTTATTTTTAGCGAAAATGGGCCATATATGATCAAATGAATGAAAATACTACATAATAAATATAAAAGATTTATTAAGTTAAACCAAATATGAAAAGAATCGTTTGCCATTGAATAGTTGCTAATTTTATTAAATCATTTATAAACGTGACTCTTTTCCTGCTCACCGAAATAGCAGAGTTAAAACTTTTAAGACAGTGTACGCAATACACATTCGCGAATTTAATTTTTTTTACAAGTTTTTTTTCCTAGAAATCTAATAAAATACTAGTTTTTTAAAAAAAAAAAATTTAAAATAGACATTTTATGTTAATGCACTATCTTGAGAGCTGGAAAAAATCTGCAAATATATGAAACATTCACCATATATACACACACAATTAGAAAAAACAAACATACCTTGACACATCACCATAATAAAGTACTACCAACCAATACACGAAACTTTAAATTTGAAAAAAAGAAAAATTTTTTTTAATTATCACACAATAGAGAAAATGGGAATATATTTTGGTATATATATATATATATAGATATATATATATAGTATATATTAATATATAGTCTATATATATATATTATACTATATATATAATATTATATATATGGATATATATATATATATATATATATATCATATATATATATAGTATATATATATATATAATATATTATATATATATATATATATATATGGCCAGCCTGCTAGAAGAGCACAATCCATATCTCAAAAACAACAACAGCTCCGGAAAAAGGAAGACATTGCTGGAATCCTGGCAAATTTACGAGGGAAACTGTAAAAAAAAAAAAAAAAAAAAAAAAAAAAGAAAAAAAAAAATCAGTATCTCGAAAACTACAAAACTACAGGGAAATGAAATACATTTTGGAAATCCTTGTAAAATTTTTGGTTAGTAAAAGGTAATAAAAAAAAAGAAAAAAATAGACATTACAAATTGGTATGTTTTTTGGGGTGGTTGCTGGACCATAGTATATTACATTATTATTTGGTAAAGGTTATTACACGGCAATTTAGGTTGCTCGAGCCGACGGGGAACACAGGGGGGGGGACGTTTTCCATACCCCGTAGGGGAGGGGCGGAGGAACCCCGCGACACCCAAATACCAATTTTTTTATTTTTTCTATATTTATTTTACATTTTCCTATCTAAAAAATTTTACAGGATTCCAAAAATGTATTCCTTTTCGCTGTAGCCTTATTGTAGTTTTTGAGATATAATTTTTTTTTTTTTTTTTTTTTTTTTTTTTTTTTTTTACCATTTTCCTGCCACTAAAATGGACGCAGCAATTCCAAATGTTTCCCTTTTTCCGGTAGACTGTTGTAGTTTTTTGAGATATGGATTGTGGCTGTTCTATAGAGGCTGACCTTATTATATATTATATTTATATATATATATAGTACTATATATATATAATATATATATATATAATATTATATATATATATACTATATATATATAATATATATATTTATATATATATATATATATATATATATATATATTAACTATATATATATATATTTTTTTATATATATAATATATATAATATATAAGTATATATATATATTATATATATATATCAATTATACTATATTACTATACTATATTATATAATAGATATATATAATATATATACTAATACTATATATACTATATAATATAATATATATATATTATATATAATATATATATATTACTTTTTCATATTAAATTTCAATGATTGATAATTTTCTGAAGTTTCATTTGTTTTGTTTTTTTATTTGCAGACTCCGGTAAATAAATATTTCAATTTCCTTTGGTTACTTTTCCAGCCAATACTCTTTGGACTCATTGGGACAGAGATTCATGTAAGTAAACAATTTAATAGCTTAGCAGATGGAGTGAAAGTCAAAATGTCAAAAGCTCAACATGGTCCAATATATACAAAGTATAGAAATTAAATTTAAATGTCAAAAAAATAAAAATAAATAAATATAGAAGTGGTGAAATTAAAAATTGACAAATTTTGAAACGATATCTGCTTTTATAAACTAATTTTGGTCCTGGCATCAGCTCTAACTCCGGCTCCGGCTCCGGCTCCGGCTACATCTGCGTCTCCGTCTTCTATAAGCATCATTTTTTTCAATTACGATTCCGAATTATGTTAAAGATATTTTAAACTGATTTCAATTCAGTCTCAAATTAGGATATTTTATATCTTGCTTTGGAAAATGAAGGCCGATGGGAAGGCAGATTGCGAGAAAATAATTTGATATTTCTATGATCAATCTCTTAAAAATCCGAAATTCCGGTGTTATTTAACCTTCACATTCGCTCAATTTGACAGTATCCGAGTTTTATCTTAGAACCATGAGGCAGCTTAATTAAAGAAAACATCGGGGAAAATGTTGTCCCTGGAAGCATCCATGTTAAGATCTACACTTAAAATGTGATACAAAGAGGCTACATTTGTTAGGCTAAAAACAGGAGTCGTTTAAGTACCTTGCTTTTCCACGCGTAGTTCTTGATAATCTTCTATTTTATCTTCTTCATATAAATAAATAACCATTAAGAAAATTATTCGACCTTGAAATGGTAAAGCAGTATGGGATTACACTACACTACACACACACATAAACAAACAAACATATTTCCTAATAGATATAAGATTACTTTTATTCTTAATATATATATATATATATATATATATATATATATATATTATATAATATATATATATATATATATATATATGTATATTGAGAGTATAACTATAGATATAATATTAATTATATAATATATATATATAATATTATATATATTATATATATTATATATACATATTTTAAATAATATAATATATATTCTTATATATATATATATATATATATATATATATATATATAATTGGAAATGAATAGTGCCAATGAGTCATTTGTGACTTAATTTTACCTCTATTTTTTCTAATATTTATGTATAGTAAAAGTTTTTTAATTTTTAGGTAAAAGATTTGCATCTTGAGACAGTGGGATGGGGAATAGTCATTCTCATAGTTGGATTAATATTTCGTTCGGCCACAACCTTTATTGCTCTTTTGTGTGGAAATTTATCACTAAAGGAAAGAATCTTTGTTACTTTGTCTTGGATTCCCAAAGCAACTGTCCAGGTTTGTATAAAAGTTTTAATTAAAATTTTTTTTAAAGATATTTAATATAAATAAAATATAACAGTGATGAGATGTAAAAAACATAATTTGGTTACAATTTCATTTCATTAATTTCAAGAATTATATATTTCAACTTTTATTTCTCCGAAAGTAAATATTTTCCCCTACATTCATCTTCATTAATGAACGAAAATGAAAATAATGAAAACTCCAACATAATATATAAATTTATTTAATTGCATATGTACTCATAATGACTACATTTTTCAAAATAATATTTAGGCTGCAATAGGATCTATTGCTTTGGATCTATGCTACGAAAATACATGAACGTTGATAACGCAATCTGATGAATTTAGGATCAGGTAGAATAAGTTTTAACAAATTAGCTAATATGTTAAAACATTTTACCTAATATTATATATATTATATTATATATTACTTATATAGTTATATATATATATATTATAGTATATATATATTATATATATATATATATATTATATATTATATATATATATAATATAATATATATATATATATATATATATATTATATATATATATATATATATATATATATATATATATATATATATATATACGCACCCCCTCCTCCCAAAATAAAATCAGCTCATATTTTCGAAATGCTGTAAGTACTTTAGGTCTATTTTTGTGAAAGCCACTTCAATTGGCTCTTTCCTTTAGCATCAAGGGACTTTGGGTGTCTCTTTCGTACCTAATCTCCTTCGAAAAAATTAACCTTGTATTTATAATCGAGCACTCCCGTCGAAGTCCATTTTTAAATGATAAAAGCCATTGCAAGCCTCGATCGATTTATAATATCGTCATAACAAAACAGACAATAAGCATACAGTGAATGAATCACATAACCCATCGCACGATCTTTTACAGTCAATGGAAGTTTGGTTATATATATATATATATATATATATATATATATAAGAAAAATAGATAGTATTAATATATTATGTATATATATATATATATAATATATATATATATAATATATATATAATATATATATATATATATATATATATATATATATATATATATATATATATTTAAGAAAAATAGAAATGAAACTAACGTAGAAGGCACGTTTCCCGTAAAGAAAAATGATCAAAAGTTAGTTATAGCAAGGCCACCCTCGTATCATCAAATAGTGAAAGGAGTCGTGAAGTGTCGAGCCTTCGGTCTATAATTGAATATGTGACAAAGTGAGAGACAAAAGGTCAATAATGAAGAGTCAAAAATACCGAAGGGTGACCGTCTACGACAGCTGCTATAGAATGATCTGTAAGGATATCAGAAAATGGTTGCAGAGTGAAGGGTGGAAAGTAGTAGGGGAACCGAAAGGCAGGCTAACCATTCACAGAGGAGTATTTCTATTACGTCATGAAGCCCCACCGCTTTTTGATTTTGATTCTTTTTGTCGTTGTTTGTTTGGTTTGGTTTGGTTTGGTCTTTGCTGTTGTTGTTGTTGCTTACGACACACAAAGACACACACGCACACACAATGAAAGTTTAGGAATGACATTATCAATATTTTAGTTTTTGTCGTTGCTTTATAAATGGTATGGTTTGTTGTTGTTGTTTGATGATGCGCGCGCATGCACCTACTGTGTATATACAATCTTAAGGGTTATGAAACTCTTAAAATCGAATTCTAGGGGTTCGAAAACCTATGAAAAGACATCTTACTCGGTCTATTATACGTTTGTCTCTCATCTCAAACTTTAATTCCATTGCTGAAGCATGTCGGCTATTTATTTTCCACCTAGCTGAAGTCATCTCCAAGTTAAGGAAATCAGCATCCACTTGCAGGGGGCGTAGCGGCAAGAAACCTCAGCTCCATGCGGTGCCGCCACCAGCTATATGTTCTTCAAGTTTGAAAGTTATCCGAAAATTATATCCCGCTTAAGTAAAGCTCGAAGAAGGAAAATAGAAAAAAAGGATATGATCGAAGAAAAGAAAAAGGTTGGGGCAAGAGAGAGAGAGAGAGAGAGAGAGAGAGAGGAGAGAGAGAGAGAGAGGAAGAGAGAGAGAGAGAGAGAGAGAGAGAGAGAGGAGAGAGGAGAGAGAGAGAGCTAACAAAAAGGGACCGGGTTTCGATATAAGATTGAAACTATTGGAACAGAGACTAAGGACTGGTACTTTTTATCTCAGTTGGTTAAAACGACATTAAAGTTATTAAACCATTTCAATAGACGATGGTTCGAATTCTCTTTATGAAATTTGTAATTTTCGCCGTATTTTGGCCTTATTATAAAATCTACAACTAATTAATTTAAATTAAGAAATATATATAAAACCATGACAAGAAGTAAAATAATTATATATATATATATATACCTCTAATAATATTACTTATATATATAATTAAATATTATATTATATATTATATATATATATATATATAATATATATATATATATATATATATATATACAGTATGTGTATGCTCGCGCATGAGCAAACAACAACAACAAACCATACCATACAACAAACAATGACAAAAACTAAAATATAAAATATGAAGTCATCATGATGATGACGTCATTCCTTGGCTGCGTGTGTATGTGTGTGTGTCCCAAACAACAACAACAACAACTACAACAACAACAACAACAACAACAACAACAGCAGCAGCATAACTAAACCAAACAACGAGAAAAGCAAAATGTTTATACAAAAAGTGTACACATTAGCGTATGTAAGAGTGTACACGTGTACGTGCAAAAAAGTATGACTTATAAGACTTATTTCTAGACCCCACCGATTTCACCCCATTACTACTGTGGATGTTTAGAAATGAAGGCTATATGCTAGACTTCATCGAAAGCTTTCGAAGAAGAGAACAAGATCACCAATGAGTATTCATTACGGAATATGGAGATCGTTGGAGAGTTGAGAGTGCTTCCCATTTTTCTGCACAGATTGAATGAGGGTAAGCTTCCACCAGGAAGAAAAGGATAAAGTTATTTGTTGGTGACGAAACTCTTTTTCAAAGCATGGTGCAAACCTGGAAGCTGAAGTGTTAAAAACCACAGGGATGTAAACCTCACCTAATGCTCCTCTATGGCTCTTTTTTAAGTGATCACCATTCCGCGAGTAGAATTTTCACCCTTGATGATGATGATAACCACACCAAATTTCTCACGTAATCCAAATTTATCTACTTTTAATCAATTTCTCGATAAATCTCGAAACATGGCGACATTCCTTTCGCGCTCTTTTATAATCGCTTTGCTGTGGTCTACTTTTTTTTTCATTTCCTTCGCATTGACACCACATCCGCCTGTTCTCTCTCTCTCTCTCTCTCTCTCTCTCTCTCTCTCTCTCTCTCTCTCTCTCTCTCTCTCTCTCTCTCTCTCTCTCTCTCTCTCTCTCTCTCTATCTCAATTATGAAATAATAATGTAATCAGCATCACCTAAAATTTAAAAGATTTAAGAAGGCCCTACAGGGGCAGAGAGTCCTAAAACTGTACTGATGTTTTTGACCGAGTCGCAGATGTGTTTTAAAACCTTGCATGCAGAGAACACTAGAAAAATATAATATTATTGCAATGTTTTGTGAAAAGATAATATAATTTTGACTATTTTGTCCATGGGGGGGACAATTGGGGAAAAAATAAATATTTTTGCAAATTTAAAAAGAGAAAAAAACAAAATTTGCAATTTTCTAACATTTCAAAGTATTTAAAATAATTGTTTTTGGAGCATTTTTAAAAACAACAACACTGTTACATATAAAAAAAAATTCCTATATAATGAAAACATTTAATGACAACTTTCATTGTTGCAATATTATGTTCTAATTATGTTCTAATTACCCTTTCTTGCTAAACCAGAAATGGTAACTTCCGATCATATTATATATATATATATAGTATTATATATATATATAATTATATATATATTATATATATATCATATATATATAGGGTGGTAGTATAAATATATATAGTGAGCTTAATAATATATATATATATAATATATAATATATATATATATTATATATATATATATATAATATATATTATATTTTATAAATATATATAATATATTATATATATATATATATATATATAATATATTATATATATATATATAATAACTTTATATATATAATTATATAGGTGTTGACAATTGCGTATTGGCTATTTTAGATGGCCACAGCCCCATCAGGTGCAATATGCGATTATGTTGCTGGTACCAAAACTTTCACAAAAAACGGAAATTAAGGCAAGGAAAGTTGAGTCTACATATAATATTAATGAATAATAATAATAATAAATATAATAATAATAATAATAAATAATAATTAATATAATAATAATAATAATAATAATAATAATTAATGAATATAATAATATAGTAATTAATAATATGATTATTATTATTATTGTTATTATATTATTTATTATTATTATATATTATTATTATTATATTATATTATTGATTTATTATATTTTATTATTATTATTATTATTATTATTATATATATATATTATATTATATATTATATAATATATATATAAATATATATATATATATATTATTAGATATATTAATATTATATAATATATATTTATATTATATATTTATTATATATATATATATATATTATATAATTATATAATTATATAATAAATAAAATATATTATTATATATATATATTTATATATATATATATATAATATATATATATATATATTATATATAGTATATATATATTATATATATTATAGATATATTATATATTAATATATATATATAATATATTATTATATTATATTATATATATATAATTATATGTATATTAATATGTATATATAATTATTGTATATATTATAAATATATATATATATATATATTATTATAATATATATATATATATTATATAGATATATATTATATATAAATTAGTAGTATTATATTATATATATATATATTATATAAGTATGTATATATATATATATATATATATATTATATAGTTTATAATATATATATATATATATATTATTATATTATATATATATATATTTATATAATATATATAATATATATAATATATATATATTGTTGAAAATCATGCAACCTATAGGTGTTAAAAAAAAGAAAAAATTGTTTATGGTGTTTACGTTTTATTCTCCTTGGGAAAATGCATCTTCGGACCTTGATACCCTAAATTAGCCTAGCCTCATTCCACTGTTCGAAAGATCTTTCAAAATCATTCTTTTTTTTATTGATGACTCGGTCTTTTTCACGTTCACCTTGATGTCATCTTAGATCTCAAATCTCATCTTACGTTTAAGTCGCGGAGGTGGGGTCGATGTCGCGTATGGCAAAGTTTTTGGTGGAGCCGGAGCGGGAGCCGGAGCACAAGTCTAATTTTTAAAAGTTTTTCGAAGGAACTGAAGCCAGAGCTGGATCAAAAAAATGTTTCTTGCAAGACCATGATCAGTCTGTGGAATTTAAAATGATGTAGCCGGAGCCAATTCAAAAATGGTGGAGACGGAGTTTCATTCTACAAAACAATATTTACCGGCTCCACATTCTTGGTTTTTGCTGCATATTCAAATTGGAGAAAAGTCTCACGGAGAAGAAGAAAACAGAAGAGGACAGAAGCAGAGTAGGGGCTTGTCCTGTTTGTGGGATCCTATGATTGACATAATTCAAAGAGTCCTTGGAGATCTGCTAAAGTTATTATTTGTGCGGAAGTCTTTTCCAATTTCTTTTATAGATATATGGCACATTTCCATCACTAAGGCACACAGTTTTTTGGTTACTCTCTAATATCGAGTTGTGGAAGGCTTAACAGGACATTCGTCATTCTTAATAAATGGGTAGGGGAGAGGTATATATAGCATTTACGAACCGTGTTTGTGAAAAGGTATTTTCCTGTTTTTGCTTATTTCTCTATTATTTTTATTTTAGCAACAATTTTAGGTTTGTTCATGCATATTATAGTTTATTTTGATACATTCCCTGCAATTATTATTATTATTATTATTATTATTATTATTATTATTATTATTATTATTATTATTATTATTATTATTATTATTATTATTATTATTATTATTATTATTATTATTATTATTTGTTTGTTTGTTTGTTTATTGATATATTTCTTGTGCATTCAGAAACATTACAAACACGTTTTGGTATTGTTGTACAACATCGTATCATCTGCCCGGAATCGTTGTAGGGATACTATTCGACAGGCTAAGCCACTTTCCCTAAAAGAGAGTGAGCCAACCTGGTTGGTTCTCCTACTGATAGAAATTTCTGGCCTATTGCAAAAACATCTCAAATAACTTTTGTGAATATGCCTCTTCCCCTCTTATTTCCTACAACGGATTTGTGTCTATCTAACTCTCCTTCTGAACAGGCCAATCTCTCCGGCTCTTTTTTTCATCTAATTCTATACTGGATAATTCTGGCATCCCTCCTCCTACTCCTTCTCCCCTAAGGTTTCCAATGTCTTTACCTGTAATTACACAAGATCGGGCGCATGAAATCTATAAGCGCTAGGGAGGCTAGTGGCTCGGATGGCATTCCTCCCCTTGTTTTGAGGGAGTGTGCTTCCTCTGAACAGCTACTCCAGTTATATATGGACATTATTCGCCCTTGTTTGGAGCACTGTTCTCATATTTGGTGGGGGAGGGGCTCCGGCTCCACCTTCTATTGGATAGGGTTGAGTCTAAGCTAAGAGACTAACAAACTGTTTCCTCCTTTCAAACTCCATTGACCCTCTATCTCTACGACGTGACGTTGGGCACTATCTCTTTTTTATAGGTACTACAACGGCAGATGCTCGGGGGAGTTGACCTCTCGCATTCCATCACCCTTGCGTCGCCTACGTATCACAAGGCGTGCCTTACTCTCGCATGAATTTTGCGTGAGTATTAAAAATACCAGACTTGTTCGTTGTGGTGCCTCCTTTTTTCTAGCCACTTATGTTCTGTGGAACTCCTTGTCTTCTTCTGTTTTTTCACACTGTATTTTATCTTTCTCTCTCTTTCTTAAAGGCCCACGCTCAGCTAACCTGAGAGATATGGCGTTTAGGGTTGGGCTTGAGTTGGTTTTTCTTTATTTTTATTTTCTGCCCATTCTTTGAAAATGGCCAAGTGGTGGTGATTTGTTAAAAAAAAATAATAAAACGATGGCAGTTTTTTGCCCTTTTTATGTCCTTTTCAAATTTTGGTTCATTATCTCCTGGCTCCCGAATGACACCTCGTTGAGACCGTTTTGGCGCACCATCGGTGCAGTAATGTCCGGCCAGGGTATATTGCCCCGAATAACTGTAGCAGCTTTGTACGTGATCCTTGGTTCGTCCACCTGACCTCGAGTTTTTGATGATTTACTTACTATTTCACAGTTATTGATTTGAATAGAATTTTTTCTCTATAGTTTTCCATGAGTCGATTCAACCAGTATAAATTCGTTCCCACAAACGTTTCTAATGCAAGGATTGCAATGCTTAAGAGAGCATATGCAACTGAATAAAAATGCATGTTGAAGACTACTGATTGTATATTAAATTACATTTTCACACCACACCACCACCCTGATTAAGTGAGGTGTGAATTTTGTATCTTATATCATAAGTAATTGAATTTGGAAATTTGAGAAAAACGATGAACCAAATCAATTTTATCCCTCTTGGCCGTATGTGATGTTTTCAAACAAAGCTGCCAAGTCTGCAACTTGATTGGAAATGTAGAATGCATTTTTCAACACAAAAAGAGCAGAAATAAAATCAAAACTGATAGACTGAGAGTACAATGAAAAAAACGGCTCCCCGTGGCAAAGTTAACGAAGTGGTTTCATTTTATCTGTAAAATTATATAATTCAGTAATTTTCATGGTGACACCCTCACAGGTGTTACGTATGTCTGTCGCAACGTCATTCAAGATAGCCGTCATTGCAATATAAACAAACTACCTTATCTCGGTAGCTGTCTAATAGATTTTAATTTTTTTTAGCTTGTTGGAAAGGTACTGTTAAGAGCTAAAAATAACGTCCTCAGCAAGTATTGTGAAAAACCAATATTTTGATTACTACTTGGATTTAAGGTAAAAAGGTATATAAAAAAAATTTATCAAAATGTCTTTAATTACATTATAAGAAAATATGCTCCACATTACATTGGTTTTACAATACTTTAGAAATGATGTTTTGATGTTTTAACAAATTCAAGCATTACATGCACATAAATATACAATAGGAAGATTATAAATTGGCTTCATCAGCTTCATCACTATCTCTGTCAATGGAATCAGGTGGATACAAATTACCACAAGTTGAGTTGTTGGCATTGCAACTATACATTTCTGTGCAAGGCAGATTGTTTGTTAAACATTTTCAAGGTGGTGAACATCAGTTCTTCACATTAACATTTAATCAGTTTCAGAAGGGACTCCGAGGCAAATGGTTCTTCACACATAACAGGGGTAAGCACTCCCTCTTCCACACACCAGCCGTGTATAATTGGATTAGGGATGGCAGAATTTGGTTCATCATCTTTTGACCACACAAGTGCTTAAAAGTTAGCTCTCTTAAGCGCAGGTATAAGGGAGCCCCAAATGGGAGGTAACTTATCTCCAAGGGCTTGCTTGGCCGTGAACAATGATGATCATAATTCTGCAGGTTATGTTGTTGGGGTGTGTGACAGATAAACCGGGCAAATAAATGCTTCCAGCTGATACACAATATCATCAGGTACTACTGAGTCACTGGTACCAAGCTTCTGCAAGGAAATAAGTTCTTCCTCACTTGCTGAAATACATTTCCAATATGATAACTTTCCCTTCCCAAACTAACTTCCGGTGGAGTCACAACCTGATAATGTGTGAAATCTGGGCAATGCTGTGTGGTTAGCTTCGTTTGATCCATTGCATCTGACAAGTCAACAGCTCGACTCTCTATGTAATATGTTTCTTGTGATTCACTCTGTACTTCGGAATATGTTCCGTGTTCTGATGACCACTTTGCACATTTGCTCAATAGCCACGCCATGTCTAGAGAAACATATTGTGATAGATCTGCTTTGGTCGAACATAGTTCTTCTTTTGTAAAAGTTGGGTTTACGAGCTTAATGTTATTTGGACCTTTGTATTCCATTTAAGTGGTCACACACTGAGGAAGAATTGTTAAAGAGCGATTTGTCGCTAGACCTGAAACTACTGTCATTTTAGACTGGTCTTCAGATAACCGCTCTTGTTACATGTTAAGTTCCTTTACATTCAGGAGTATCTTCGTGTTAAATATACACCCACCATTTTCATTCATTCGGCGCATAACCTCTTTTTCTGCTGATGTCTCTAGGCGCAAAACTTGGCTGTATTCAACTAAGCAACCTATACTATGCAAAAGCTGAACAAGGAATTTACTGCGAGTATTGGAATGAACTGGTAAACCAACACCCACTTGTAGTGGGTAATCACGAGTATGCTTGGTCATCGTCGTAGTTTCTTTTTTGTTTGCCGTTCGCTTAGACATTCATACAATAAGTCTTTGTGAAAGTACTAATGCCTTTTGAGCTACTTGTTCTGTATCAACTCTGGCGTTTTGGAATATATTGATTCCAGCAATACACCACTTAAAGAAAAATTCAAGTTCCAATAGTACTATATTACTTTGTTTAGTAGTATTGATTGATCCTTGAAAATGTCACTGGTTACTAGACAAAATGCATTTCCTTATTATACGTGCCCCTTCAAAGAGAGTCCTCAATTTTTCAGAAAAGCTAGTGGTTTCTTTAACCTTAGTTAGAACAACATTTGTAGTAGCTCTTAAAGATATACCTTGTGGTTGATTCTTGCGAATAGGTTTATAAATTGTATATCCATGTCCCAAAGCCCTTCTTCAATAAATGCTTTAATTGCTTTCCTCTTCATAACATTCATTCTCCTTGCTGCAAATGTTTCTTTGTACACGTATTCTGTTTCTGCAATGGAAACCACCTTTCCGTCTTTTAAAACCTCTGAAAGAGATTTGTTGAAATCGACCTTACATGCACTATCTATTATACTAGTTTCATTGTCTAGAATTTGACATTGGTGTTATTTTGGGTAAAACTGGCCGCGAGGAATCGAATGAAACCATCAGAAATGATCTACCGATCATTTCTGGGGCCAAGCTTCTGAGTTCACTTTCAAAAACCACCGAAAGAGTTCTACCAGACATCGAACACGAACCATCGCCTTGGAAACGCTGTCTAGTTGGATTTGGAGACGTGCCGTTGCCCTCAAACCGGTCTTTTAAACGTGCCGTTGCCCTCAAACCGGTCTTTTAAACGTGCCGTTGCCCTCGAAACCGGCCAAACTCTTCCGGCTGCTGACATGACTTGGTCGATCGGGAACTCGAAGCGCTTCGTTGACCTCGGAAACGCCTTTCCCGTCCTTGTAAACCTCTAATTTGACACCTCTGGCGCAAAAACACCGAATGTTGCAACCTTCGTCCCCTCCTCTGTCCCACCGTCGGCTCGAGCCCATTAAAAAAAAAAAAAAAATAAATAAAAAAAATTAAAATATAAAAATTAACATGATGAAAAAAGCAACTTGTGGTAACTCTAACGCTCCTTCTATTGGAGTTTTAGCTAACATGTGACACTACAGGGTTGCACGAGTAGCGTTCGCCGATTTTCGATATCATGTCTTTTTATGTAACTTCCTTTTAAAGGAGTAGTGCCTATATATATATATATATATATATATATATATATATATATATATATATATATATATATATATATATATATATATATATATATATATATATATATATATATAGAGAGAGAGAGAGAGAGAGAGAGAGAGAGAGAGAGAGAGAGAGAGAGAGAGAGAGAGAGAGAGAGAGAGAGAGAGAGAGAGAGAGAGAGAGAGAGAGAGAGAGAGAGAGAGAGAGAGAGAGCGAGCTCCGTTGTTACTTTAATGTATTTTACTGAAATAAAAACCTTCCTTTTTTACACACAAAGTCTGAAATTAGTATTTAGTAAGTCAAAATGACACTTACAGATATTAGTTAAAAATCATAAATTTATTTAAACATTAGGTTTTTCAATATTATTAAGTTAAAATATAAGGTGAAATATTAAAATTAAAATTTTTAATATTATAAGCGTTCTTTACAGATTCTTATTATTATTATTATTATTAAAGATACATAAAGATATTATTATTTTATTCAATCCTAGTTTTTTAATAGAAGAAATTTCTAGATTAAATAAATAGAATATTACATATATGATCTATTTCGTGTTAAATATTATTATTATTATTATATATATTATTATATTATTATATATTATTATTACATATTATTATTATTATTATTATTATTATTATTATTATATTATATTATTATTATTATTATTATTATTATTATTATTATTATTATTATTATTATATTATATTATATTATATTATATTATATTATTATTATTATTATTATTATTATTATTATATTATTATTATTATTATTATATATATTTATTATTATTAACAGTTTTTATTATTAAATAGATCGACCAGTATATTATATTATATTATATTATATTATATTATATTATATTATATTATATTATTATATTATTATTATTATTATTATTATTATTATTATTATTATTATTATATATATATATAATATTATTATTATATATATATATATATATATTACGCTTTTAAAGTAATCACTAATCATGACCCTGAATTGGCAGTGGAGGTGATTTTACAGAGAGAATAAAGCTTCGAGTAACGTAGAAAATCTTTACATATAATCAGGGTTGGTGATTTTTTGATTTTTTGTTGGAAAAAATCAAATTTTAATTTTTTTATTTTTTCAGATTCGTGACGTCACGCGAAATTAAATTGTAAACTTTTTTTTTTTAAAGTTCGTTATAGTATTATTTTTGAAGTGATTTATTCAATCTATGTAAATCAAAATCTTAAAATAGGGCCTATAGTCTATGACAGAATGAAACAGCAACACTAAAGAGTGTTACGGATTTACTGGTTACAATGCCAATTGTTGAAAATTGAAAATAAATATATTAAAAACTTCATAATATATATAAAAATTATCGATATTGAGAATCGGATAATTTTAATGGTGAATAAGGGGTCGATCAATACTTCATAGTAACAACTGATATTATTTGTAATATTGATAAATGTTACATCAGAAATAAAAGTAACCTGTTTGAAGCATGATCCTTTGTTTACAATAGTGTAAAAATTTGGAACAGAATAGCTTTGCTATAATATTATTTTAATATTTTATTTCTATTGAAGTTAAATCACTTAAATATACAAAAAAAAAATATATATATATATATATATATATATATATATATATATATATATATATATATATATATATATATATATATATATATATATATATATATATATATATATATATATATATTATATTATATATATATAACGAAAACTCTTTAACTGCAATACATGATTATTTAATACAAAAATCAAGTAAAAAAATCAGTTGATTTTTTTCACTTGATTTTTTTCGTGCCATCCCTGCATATAAACTTATACATTTCTAATTTCAGATTAAATTAAAATTTAATTAAAGATTTAACCTTATCATCAAAACTAGTATTGTCTTGTATTATATAGGATAATTTCATTACTTTTCATAAATATCTAATTTGAAAAGTAAAATACGCAATAGGTATATTTCATGAAAATTGTTTTTCCCCCTTTTTTTTTTCTCTTGTATAATCATATGACCTTCCCTCCTCCTCCTGAGTCAGGCTAAATGTCACCATCATGCAAACGGCCTGAAAAATACACACATTTTACTTAAATGTTATTTTATGAAAAAAGAAAGCCCAAAATTTCAAAAGGGGGAAAAAAATATCGTTTATTCGATATTGAGGATAAAATATCGATATATCGGATGAAAAAATATCATCGATATTTTTTCGATACTATCGAAACAAATATCAGTATCGATATATATCGGTCCTCTTTCGGCATCCCAAGGAGAGAGAGAGAGAGAGAGAGAGAGAGAGAGAGAGAGAGAGAGAGAGAGAGAGAGAGAGAGAGAGAGAGAGAGAGAGAGAGAGAGAGAGAGTTTTTGCCGGACACCAAAAAATAATTCAAATTGAAATATATAGCAAACTTGCATACACAGAAAAACTTCAGGAATCGATGTTTAGAGTAAAAAAATTTTTACTTGATGCAGTTTCAATTAAAATTAAGAAAAATATGGGCCAAGTTTCACTGTTTCACTTTCAATCAAATTTCTCTTCAGAAATTCAAAAATCGAACCCTAAACTTAAAAGTAACAAAAATCTCAACACCAATTAAATTAAAATTAAAAATTAAATTAATATTTCTTCAAATGTACCTTTGATTAAAAGACATAAAACTCCTTTCAAGTTTACTAAAGAATGTAAATATTCTTCGACATGAAGTTGCAAGCAGTTTGCCTAAAGAAGTATTTCAGTTTTGCAAATACTCAATTTACAAACTACTTCCCTCTGCGTTAAGTTTTCTAAAAGTTTAAACCATGCTTTAAGAATTTCTGTTATTTATAAGGTTTGGTGTTCCTCACACTTGCCCTAAACACAGCTGCAAAGCCGAAAGAGTTTGGGAAGAGCCCGAGCATGAAAAATAGTTTGTCTTTGCAGGTGCTGGACTCGAAGCATATATATATATATATATATATATATATATATATATATATATAGTATTACATACATGAGCATAGTTGAATTTTTAAGTTATTACATATTATTATTATTGGTTATGTTGGTGTTGATATATATTATTATTATATTATTATTATATATATATTATTATTATTATTATTAGAGTATATATATATATATATATTATTATTATTATTATATTATTATATTATTATTATTATTATATATATTACATAATATTATTACGTATATATCAATATTTATATATACATATATATTATTATTATTATTATTATATATATATATATATATATATATATATATATTACATATTATTATTATTATATTATATTATATTATATATATTATATTACATATATATATATATATATATATTATTATATATATATAGAAGAATATATATAAAGAGTTATTATATATTATTATTATATTATTATTTGTGGGGGCGGGTCTCATATATATATATATATATATATATATATATATATATATATATATATATGAAGAGAGTGCGATTTTCTGTGATAATCTGAATGATGGGGTGAGTAGGAGCTTCAGATTGATTGTGCTGGGTGGCCTAAATGGTTGGATAGGTGATCAAATAAGGTGGCTTTGGGATGTCGGCAGAAAATGAGAATGGTAGGAAGGTGATGGATTTTTGTGAGGAGAGAGATATGTGTGTAAGTAATACTTCCTTTAAACAAGTATAATAGAGTTGGCGTAGGTAGAGATGGTATCGAAGTGAAAAGTTTGATTGATTTTGTGTTGGTAAAGAAGGAGATGTTGAAGTATGTGTTGGTGTTAAATCAGTGAGGGGGTTAGGAATGGGATTATCGGATAATTATGTTGTTTTATGTAAAATTAAGTTTGTGGGGGCTTGGATGGAGAAGAAGGTGATAAGGAAGTGGGTAGAATTAAGAGTGAGAAGTTAATTGAACAAGAACAAGGTAATATGGATAAGTATATAAGAGCGCTCGCAAGTAAATCAGTGGAATGTGAACAAGTTGAAACTAAACAAATCTGGAAGCAATTGAAGGAAACGGTTGTTAGTAGTGCAAAAGAAGTATGTGAATGTGCTAAAGTAGGAAGTAAGAATGTTAACAGTGAGTGGTGGAATGAAGAAGTGATGCAAGCGGTTAGAAGTAAAAAGAAGCGTGGTTGAATGTACTAAAAGCCAATGATGAGGTTTCAAAAGAAAGATGTTTGGAATTAAATATGGAGGAAAAAAGAAATACTAAAAGGTCCAAACGAAGGAGGAAAAAAGAGGTAAATGAACAGTTTGGAAGGAGGATGAATGGGGACTTACAAGGGAATAGGTAGCTCCTCTGGAAGGAAGCACGAAAGGTTAAGAATGAGAATAAGAAGAATCTGCTTAGAATAATGAATAGGGGTGGTGCTTTCGTAACTGATGAAATGGATGAGAGGGGTGTGGAGGGAACACTTCGAAAATCTGCATAACATTGGCAGTAATGAAGAGGTGATATTGAACGTGTGTGGGATTGAATGTGTGTGGATATTTTGGGGATGAGGTCATTAGTAAGGAGGAGGTAATGGGTAGAGTGAGAAAATTGAAGAATGGTAAATCTACAGGTATAGATGAAATTATTGGTGAAATGATCAAGAACGGAGGCGAAATGGTGATTGATTGGATTTGGAAGTTGTGTAACAAAGCGTTTATGGAGGGTATAGTTCCGAGGGATTGGAGGAAAACAGTAAAAGTACCCTTATATAAGGGTATGGAAGATAAGGGTAACTGTAGGAATTATAGGGGAATTAGTTTATGGAGTGTTGTAAGGAAGATATATGCTTGTATTTTGGTCGAAAGAGTGCGTCAAGTGACTGAAGGATTGATTAGTGAAGAACAAGGTGCGTTTAGAAGTGGTAAAAGATGTGTGGATCAAATCTTTACATTGAAACAAATGATTAAGAAAGTGAGGGAGAAGAGGAATAAATTGTATTTAGGTTTTATAACAGGCGTATGATAGGATTTATAGGGAACTTCTATGGCAGGTGTCAGTGATATATGATGTTGGTGGTAGGCTTCTGAATGGAATCAAAAGTATGTATGACGACAGTGAAGAGTGTGTAAGAATAAATGGAGTTGAAAGTGATTGGTTTTATGTTAATAGCGGAGTGAGGTACCGATGTGTTGTGTCTCCTTGGTTATTTCAATTTATATATGGATGGGGCTATGAAAGAATTAGAGGTGGGATGACAGGGGAAGGCGTTAGATTGATGGAGAATGGAAGAGAGTGGAGGGTGC
>JABUQX010009797.1:67500-75000 GCA_015478945.1 Trachelipus rathkii | reverse complement strand
TATATATATATATATATATATATATATATATATATATATATATATATATATATATATATATATATATATATATATATATATATATATATATATATATATATATATATATATATATATATATATATATATATATATATATTATATATATATATATATATATATATATATATATATAGTTTTGCTTTTTCTGAATTTGATAGCTATGGAATCTTTAAGTGAAAGTTTGAATTTATGTAATATATTTTTTAATAACAATGAGTGAAAGATATTTAAATTTGTATATATTTTTTCTTCGCAGGTTGGTACAGGGGGAAAATAGAGCCATGAAATTCGCAATCCCACGATTTTGGAGAGAGACAACTGACCACTCCAGCAATTGCTTCTTCTGTTTGGTGGACCCGTCCAAGCATCGAGCTGGCAGAAATGCGACTGATTTCATTTATCCAGATCTTCCGTCATCCACTGCCCAAGTGCCACACTCTCCTGAGCTCCCTGCACCCATTCCTCCAAAGGGAAGACAGCCATCTTCAGAAGAAAGCAGCAAATCAGAAGACGATGAAGTTGCTGATTCTGAATATAGTATATCTGAAGAGAAATATCCATATTTCCCCAACCGAGAAGACATCAACGACGTGATCAGTGATCTTGATCTCACAAAGTCCAACGCTGAGCTTTTGACGTCGAGACTCAAGCAGTTGAATTTGTTACATGAAAGTGTGAAAGTCGCAAGCCAGAGAAAACGTCACCACTCTTTTTCAACTTTTCTCCGGTCAAGATGGGCTTTGCTTTTGCCACAATGTGACAGGTTTGTTTGAGGTACTTTGGAATTGCCTCTAAAACATGTGAGTGGCGCCTCTTCATGATAGCTTATCGAAGTCTCAAAGCTGTGCTACTTCATAACGGGAACATGTATCCATCTCTTCCCTTGGCTCTCTCGGTAGTGCTCAAACGGGAACACAGCAGCATGAATTTATAGCTAAGTGCCTTAAAATAAGAAGAACACAATTGGGAAGTAATCGGAGATTACAAAATGGTGGCCTTCCTGATGGGTCTTCAAGGCGGCTTTACCAAGTTTCCATATTACCTTTGTCTTTGGGACAGTGGGGCATCCTCAGAACACTACCAAAGGGTGGATTGGCCATAGCAGACTGAGTTCAGTGTAGGGAGGGAAAATGTCAAATGTTTCTGGGGGTCCATCTGTTGGACCCTCAGAAAATATTGTTTCCTCAACTACACATAAAATTAGGCCTCATGAAACAGTTTGTCACAGTTCTAAATAAGAAGTCTTCAGCCTTCATCTACCTGCAAGGTTTCTTCCCTAAGCGTCTGAGGCAAAGGTCAAAGCCGGTGTCTTCGTCGGATGACAAATAAAATAGATCATAGAGTGTCAGGAATTCTTTAAGAAGCTGACTAGGACAGAGAAAGCAGCTTTGAACAGCTTTGTTACAGTGGTTCGTGGCTTCCTTGGGAATCGTAAAGCCGAAAACTTTGAGGAGTTTGTTGAGACATTGGTCAGGAACTACGGCAAAATGGGCCTCATGATGTCCCTCGAAGTCCATATCCTTAATACTCATCTTGCTAAATTTAAGGTGAACAAGGGGGCGTACTCAGAGGAGCATGGCGAGCGATTTCACGAGGATATTCTGGACTTTGAACGCCGCTACCAAGGATCAAATAACGAAAATATGATTGGAGACTATATTTGGGGGTTGATTCGTGAAAGCAACTTAACCGTATAAGCGTAAATCAGGAAAAACTTCTCACTTCTAAATATTTTGAGGTCTCTATTGTATGAACTAAGAATAAATAAATGCTAATTTTAAGTCATATGTCATTTTTTTCTACTTTGTGTAACCGAGAATGATTATATTCACCAATTTTTTTATATCTGAATTGGTAAATTTGTGAAATATTATTATCCTGGTCACAAAATCAAAGTTTGGAGAAAATGTTAGCCATTTTTCATACCCTCTAGGTGTAAGAAAATAGGAAATTACAGTTTTCCAAAGACAAAAATGTGCTACATAGTGATATATATTTTTTTTCATGAAAGATAAAAAAAAAATTTTTGCAATAAATTATCTACTCTCGAAATTTACGGTTATTAATCTGAACTTTTAATCCAAACGACTTCATAACAGCCAGATTCAACTCGATTTCTGAAGTCATAATGATTAGTTGTTGCAGGATTCATTCTGTAATCAAAGAGTTTAAAACCATGACATTCCAACTTATGCATTCCGTTCCACAACAAATTGAACATCGAATTTCCATTCATCAAAAATACTTCACCTGGAAGGAATATATATATATATATACATATATTTATATATATATATATATATATATATATATATATATATATATATATATATATATATATATATATATATATATATATATATATATATATATATATATATATATATAGAGAGAGAGAGAGAGAGAGAGAGAGAGAGAGAGAGAGAGAATGGTGGAAGAATTTTGGAGAACCTAAGAAAATAAACTTTGAAATTTGCTGCTTCGAGAGAGAAATAATTATAAATAAATATATATATATATATATATATATATATATATATATATATATATATATATATATATATATATATATATATATATATATATATATATATATATATATATATATATATTATGAGTGGAAGAAGGTTTGATTTGTATGTTTTCGAATAGGATGTTGAAGTTGTGTAGAAGATTATGTCAAAAGACAGAATCGGTAAAGCGACAGAATCGCAAGGTACAGGGGCCGGTTCCTATCTCTCATTCGAATCCTAGGTAGAAACTACCTAGAGTAGCTCCCCTCAGTCAATAGGGCATTGCAAGGGAGGTGTAAACATTTTTTTTTTTCAAAGATATATGAAAGAACTGGGTTTTTGAATCACTGAAAACCACCTTTTTTCTTTGCCCAAACTAGAGATACGAACAAAATAAGAGGAGAGAGAGAGAGAGAGAGAGAGAGAGAGAGAGAGAGAGAGAGAGAGAGAGAGAGAGTCAGTTGAGTTGATCCAACGCCATTATTCTAGCATTAAATATTTGCTGTTGAGTGGGTTATCTTTCAAATTAGAAGAAACAATAAAGGGAGGAGTCGTCAACAAAGGAGTGGAAAGAAGTAGACTGAATGACAGATATTATATTAATAATGAAAATAGATGAAGAGTTGGTGATAGAATAATTATTTAAGAAAACCAATCTTTTAATTTAATGGATGGACAGTTTTAATCTACAGCATTTGCTATAGAAAGACCTGAACGAAAGTCTGAGAGACGGATACCGGTGCAATTATAGTTGCCGAAAGAGGGAAGTTGGGTGAAATTAAATCAAAAATTTACGATATGTCTAGCACCACAGCAGAAGATTAACCGAAATGCCAAAGAGTAGAGGACCAGGAGCAAATCAGATGGGAATCAAGACCACTAGCAGAGCGCTTCTTACGGAAGCCAAACTGTCGATCTGAGATTGAGAAAAGATTATAAGATTTAGGATGTTTCCCAATCTTCCTGTTGAGGATACATTCGTAAACTTTGGAAGGAACAGCGATAGTACAATAGTTGGAGGATTGAGAGGTGTCCCGCTTCTTCAGAACAGGTTGAATGAAAGCACGTTTTTAGCAGGTTGGAAAGGTTGAAGTTCATTGGCAGAGACGAAAGAGCTTACTGACGCGGAATGCAAGTTCAGAAGCACATATATTGAGGACCACATGAGTGGTACAATCAAGACCAAGTGTTAAGGTCAGACAGAGAAGAAATAACAATTTTGAAGAAATTACAATGTTAGGCATAAAAGAGTTGAAAAGGGGTGAAGAAGGAGGGATAGCTTTTGAATTTTCAAGAGTGGAATTAGATGCAGAGATTTGTTGAAAAGTTCAGCTTTAGTTAAAGAAAACCGGCAGTTGTGACGTCGGAAGGTATTAGAGGAGGGAAAGAAGAAGAAGCAAAGCTAGAGTTTCCCATTTAAAAAAGAAAACAGAAGGAATGAAAGGAAGAGGAACCAGAAATTTCATTACATTTGCTACCAAGAAAAGAAGTTTTAGTGCTGTGAATAGATTTTCCATTATTCAATAATGGAGACAATGTCCAATTGGTGAATAGTACGAGAATAAGCAGAGTAAAATCTATGTTCATTAGGTTCAGTCGAAGGGAAAGGATATGTAATGTAGACTTCCATCCCAGAGAAACTCATACGGTTATCCGTTCTTCACACTCTGAGAGACTCCTCCCATTAAAGCAAAAATCATTACAAGGAAAATTAATTTAATACTCTCGCAAGTCCTATTTATTAGCAGCGTCGAAGTGACAAATAATGATTCCTCGCAGTAGGTGGGAGTCAATCCCACTAGCACCTAGAAGAGATAGAAAAGGGTGCAGAAATTTGAATGTGATCGGAGGAGTCAGAGGTGGAAAGAGTTTGAAAGAAAAAGGAGAAGGATTAGAAAAAATGTGTAATATGTTGAGTTTATTTCCACGTTGGTCAGGGATACGGGTAGAGAACTATACTACCTGCCAAAGGTTATTATTGAGAGAGAAATGGTAGGAAAGTTTACCAGCTGTACTTTGAGGATTAGTGGAAAACTATTGGCGGTGGTGAACAAAGAAATTATTAAGAATGATCATTTAATAAAGACAAGATGGAAGAGTCTGTTCTATTTTGGAACTTTATAATTCAATAGATTTAATTGATAAATAGACAGAATTCATGAATATAATTGTAGATTGGCAAAAGAGCCTAAGCAATAAAGTTGAAAATTCAAAAGACATTAATTTAAAAAACACGGGAATAGAAAACATTATTGCGTAATAGGCGCACCACCCAACTTTCTCTATAAATTGACAATAGAAACATAAAAGAACTATGGAGACTAAAAAAGAAACCTTAAATTTGACTTTCATTAAAAGATACTTTTCATAAATGCTTACGTAAACATTTACCATATATATATATATATATATATATATATATATGAATAACTTTCCAAAAATAACATTATACATTTTACAAAATTATGTATTCTTAACCTTTTTTTTTCTTGGTTGCCCCCCGCTCCCTCCCATATGGGAAACGGGCGTCCATGAGATATTGTACCACCTTAGCAGATCTAGGGACCCATATATATATATATATATATAGTAAGATAGAAGATATATATATATATATATATATATATATATATATATATATATATATATATATATATATATATATATATATATATATATATATATATATATATATATATATATATTTATAGTTTCTAAATTTCAATCTAGTTTCACTTTATTTCTTGGGTATACTCGCATGTCCCTATTTCACAACACATTCACTTATGAAAATGATATCGTCTTTCCATACAAAATATTCGAAAAGATATCAGGTGTGTATATCTGCTAAAAAAAAAATAGAAGGGAGCAAGATTGCAACATACCTTCCTCTTTGGCTCTACCGGGTAATTTATCTAAATGTTTTATAAACAAAATATTTATATTGAAGGTATATCAATTGTATCTATGTCAATTACAATTTTTTATATAGTTTTTATTTATTTAATTTCTTTAATATAGTTTCGTATCTATTTACCTGAAAAGAAAGTTTCACTTAGAATTTAAGATTAAACTCGTGGATCTCCCTGTAATAATTTAAACCATAAAAAGCAATTATGGGTTGAGTCTCTTAATTCTCTTTAATTTATAAGAATTATAAAATAATAATCAAAGAAAATTATGAGTAAATTCTGTTAACAGAAATGACGAAAACTTTCTATTCTTCGTGAAAAATGTCTACAAAGGAGAATCTCTATCAGAATCAATACTACGATGGTAGAAATAAATAATCTCTGATGCTGCAACAGGGATGAATAAAATTTTAGAGGTGTTAAAGGTTGAAATATCATTGCTGTTCACACTCTTGTGAGTACATATATAATTAAAGGAAAATTAGCACAGTGAAAACAACTGAACATTATTTTAGGTATCCAAAGCAGGCAATTATTTTAATAGATAAAATAGAAAAGATTTTCCAGAGACAATATGAACAAAAGTAGCACGAAATGCGAAATAAGATGAATGGAGTGTAACGATGGATTGTGCTGATTTAGAGAAATTGTTAAAGCAGTTGTCGAAGTCTTAGAAGAGCTTGAGATGGATTAAGATATTGAACCATCTTCAAAAGTCTCAAATCTTTTGAAATATGTAATCACTAACGAATTGTTATTTGGTTATTTCTGATACGAACTTTATTCTCCTTCACTCTCCCAATATGTACTACATTGCAGTCTTCAACATTAGTGAGAGGCTGAGAGCAATTGCTCTTAATCATCATGAAAATGTGATACTTTTTTTTGAAAGACTATTATTGATGAAAAATCTTGAAGCATTTTAGAAGTTGCAATACTGCCTCTGCTTTCTGCTAAGGAAGAAATGACAATGGCGCGTGTCAAAATTAATGTAAAATGAAAAGACATAAATCAATTGCAATTCATTTTCTCGATTTTTCATATCAGTTAGAGATTAAATTCGTCAGATAGATTCATTCTTAATAATCTTAGTAAAATCATTCTATCGATTTCTTCTAAGTTTTTCTTAGAATTATGTAAATAATTTTAATCAATGCAGTCACATTTAGATCGTTAAGGATTTTAGCATCTCTCTCACTCACAACAACATGCACTCCAGAAAGATATTTCTCTACTCTGAAAATTATCAAAAAATACTTTCTCAATTCTACAGGAGAGGAAAGGAAAACAGACCTTGCTTAATGAATATTCATCATATCTACACAATATAAACGGGGGGAGTTATCAATCATTTTGCTGCTAAGAGAATAAGAAGAAGAATTATTTTTATATATAAAATAACATCTTTTCTATTTTTAAATTTCTATCAATAATATAAGATTTTTTAATTCATCTTTTATTCAAAAAAAGATGGTAATTTCTAGTATTGTTGTTAAGTATACATATATATTATACATATATACATACATATTACGTTGGTTATATTAATATATTTATGACAATTTTGAAAGTCATTTGTATATATATATTAAAGAATATAAAGAAGGCTATGATATATATATATAAGATATTGCTGGTTATATATATATTGTTGTTGAGTATATGAGTTAAAGAATATATATGTTATATATATATATATATATATTATATATATATATATATAGTTATTTATATATATATATATATTATATATATATATATTATTATTATATACAAAATATTACGTATTAAGAAATTATTTGTACTTAGGTATATATACATGGCTGTATATATGGGCTATGCTAATTTTATATATATATTTATTAAATATTTTATATTATTATTGTTTATTATTATTACAGTTAAGAAGATATACAATTCTGTATAAATTTTTATAGTTTAGTTATAAATATATATTGTTTATCATATACACACCTTTACCCCGGTATATATATATATATATTATTATATTATATATATATACACAAATACAG
>JABUQX010009797.1:40000-62500 GCA_015478945.1 Trachelipus rathkii | reverse complement strand
ACCTCTTGACCAACGATTAGCTAAAAGGAAACCCATCATTTTACCTCTGAAAGCTTAGCTTCCCAAGAGGAGCGAAGGCGTCTTGGACACCTAACCTCCGACGGGCCTCCCCGCCAACACTCGGGTCAGGGGCAACACTGGGTAATTTTTAACTGGACATTAATAGATATTCAAAGATGTTTGTGCAATAAACGCAACAATTATTTGTATATTTCAAATGGTCCTAAGTGGGTTTGAACCCTTACCCCTTGAGATGGTACTCCAGAGTGTTACCTCGAGACCACGATTGGCTAAAAGGAAACCCATCATTTTACCTCTGAAAGCTTAGCTTCCCAAGAGGAGCGAAGGCGTCTTGGACACCTAACCTCCGATGGGCCTCCCCGCCAACACTCGGGTCAGGGGCAACACTGGGTAATTTTTAACCGGATATTTGTGCAATAAACGCAACAATTATTTGTATATTTCAAATGGTCCTAAGTGGGTTTGAACCCTTACCCTTGAGATGGTACTCCAGAGTGTTACCTCGAGACCACGATTGGCTAAAAGGAAACCCATCATTTTACCTCTGAAAGCTTAGCTTCCCAAGAGGAGCGGAGGGCGTGTCTTGGACACCTAACTTCCGACGGGCCTCCCCGCCAACACTCGGGTCAGGGGCAACACTGGGTAATTTTTAAAGGTAACACTCTGGAGTACCATCTCAAGGGTAAGGGTTCAAACCCACTTAGGACCATTTGAAATATACAAATAATTGTTGCGTTTATTGCACAAACATCTTTGAATATCTACAAGAGGTTTATATATATATATATATATATATATATATATATATATATATATATATATATTATATTATATATATATATATATATATATATATATATATATATATAGAGATAAAGTGCGTATAAAAATAAATATCTATGTCATATATATATATATATATATATATATATATATATATATATATATATATATATATATATATATATATATATATATATATATATATATATATATATAAATGAAAAAATAACATTTTATTATTGGCTGTAAAGCTTACGCGATGAAGATGGAACTACATTTACTGTGTGCCTACTTGTTGCTCATCGTTTCTTTACTTTAAAAAAAAATGAAGAAAACATTCGGTAGGGGAGTCCCTGAATAAATTCGAAGAAGGTTCACAAATAAAAACTCATCTCAAGAAAACACTGATATTGAAGGAACATTTATCCGAGAAAGACTTGCAGTTAAGTCATGAATATGTTGTAGGAGTGTTTATAAACACGGGCTTTAGACCCATATTTATAAACACTCCTTGAGGCTAACTTTACGCAAGTATCCCAAAAGAAAGTCTTCCTGAGAGAAAACTTTAATTTATAAACATTACTTCAGTTCTTTCTTGCCTTAAGGATTAACCTCCCTCAATAAATAATTGAAAACATCTCACCTTTAGACAAGGCACTGTATTTCTGAACTAACTTTTAGGCTTCCTTGAACATTATTTTTGGCGAACCTAGGCCATATTTTTTATTTTACAGATTGTCACTATTAGCATTTTATTTATTTTGTACTATTTTATTTCGAATGGATTAGTGGAAGATTTTATTGAATAAATACGAACTTTTTCTCAACATTGATGGTGAAAGAACATTTATTCGAGGATAGCTTGAGGCAAAGTCGAAAACCTGTTCAAGTAATGTTTATAAATACGGGACTTGGACTATAAGACTGATGGCACACACACAAACACACATATTTTCCCCGACTTATTCACAGAAAATATATTTATATATATTATTTCGCTTATCTACTTATTTAATTTTGTCTTCCCTTGTGGAAAATGACTGAGACATACACAACATTTACAAGAATATGACAAGCGAATTTCGAATCTGAACTATATATATATATATATATATATATATATATATATATATATATATATATATATATATATATATATATATATATATATATATATATATATATATATATATATATATATATATATATATCGAAGGCAAGTATTTCCAACAAAACTACAGTCATAATGCATAAATTTAATAAATATAATTTTATTCTAAAACTTTTCTCTTTTTTAAACGTTTGGGAGCTAAGACACAAAAGAAACACTGTTATAGGAAACTATAAAATCCAAATAAAAAAGTTAAAATAAAAAATAAATAAAAATAAATTATATATAAAAGAAATACTAAGTTGAAAACAATGAATATATGTATACAATTGTGAATGGTAAATATAAATTAATGAGAATATGTATTTACAGCACAATGGCCAGGTTATTACTAAATAAAAGCTAAATGGAAAATGATACGATGATAAAATTTAGTAAAACCAGGTCAATCAAAGAACGAAAAATACCCAGAACTCAAGACACTCAGAAGGAGCAGAAGGAAGTAGGTTGATTGGTGACGTAGAATCGAATGGAGTTACGCGAAATGTTTTTGAGAGATGGATAACAAAGATTCGATAATTCGGCCCTCTTTCGTTGACTTTAAAGTTATTATTAATATTGTGAAACTGTAATAAAAATCGGGTGTTCCTTCTGGAATGGATGGTCACTGATTGGAGACGATTTCAGATTGCTGAACGGGAGTGCCGATCTGAATGAGAATTCCTCGTGTATGGAATAATCGAATCTTTGTTTATAAAGAGTCTTAATCCATCTTTCAACATTTCATGTTCTGCTCGATTATACACACAGATTGAGTATTTGATAATAGATAGATCCGGAACCACCAACCACCTAAACAACATTGATTTGGTTCTATGTCTTCAATAAACTAGTTTCTTTTGCTCCTTCTAAGTGTCTTGAGTTGTGTGTATTTTTCATTCTTTGGTTCACCTGGTTTAAATAAACTTTATCATTTTACCGTTTTCCATTTAACTTTTATTAATTTAATAATCTGGTTATTGTCCTGTAAATTCACATTCTCATTAATTTGTAATATACCATTCCCAATAGTTTATGTGTATGCTAATTCAATTTTTTCAACATTATTTCTTTTATATAATTTTTTTTTTTAATTATAACTTGTTATATATTGATTTTATACAGTTTCCTATAATAGTTACTCATTTTAGTTTTGACCAAAACGTTTGAAAAAAGATGAACAAAATTGTTTCATAAATTGAATAAATACGGATGTAGTTTTGTTAACAGTATTTGCCTTCATTGTAAAATACGATTTTCCAGATATATATATATATTATATACAATATATATATTATATTTATAATAATTATATATATATATATATATATATATATATATATATATATATATATATATATATATATATATATATATATATATCTATGCATATACATAGGTAGGGGAGAGGGGATAGCTCCTACCCACTATTTTTTAGTCTTTTTAATAAAATAATTTTAAATGGTAAAGTAAAATAAATTATTAGAATTTTATATGATGTAAAAGAAACTGATTTTATAAAATAAATTTAAAGAAAATCAACTACTTTAGTAATAACAATTATAATAATTAAATTCATTTGGAAATTTTCCTTCCTATTCTGTTCCTAAGAGTAAATTGGAAAGCGGTGGGCGTACGGGTAGATCTTCATATTTCATATAAAATATATAGGAAAAAGCCAAGCGTCATACCTTGTTGTTGAGCGAAAAATAAGCAAATTTCCGAGTACGAAACTTTGTCACCCACCGAAATCGTACAGAAGCCAAGTCGAAAAAAAGATTTTGAATTTCTCTCTCTCTCTCTCTCTCTCTCTCTCTCTCTCTCTCTCTCTCTCTCTCTCTCTCTCTCTCTCTCTCTCTCTCTCTCTCTCTCTCTCTCTCTCTCTCTCTCTATCTATCTATCTATCTATCTATCTATCTATCTATCTATCTATCTATCTATCTATCTATCTATCTATCAATGTACGATATTTTTTCACTTATGGTGGACAGAGTGAACATAAATGTTTACCATATATTTGCTGAGTTAAGTTTTGGAATAGAGGCAGTGAAGGTGTTGTGTTTATTATTTTAATGATATGTAACATTTTTATTAATTAAGTGTTGTTTACCTTTATATAATTAAAATAATTATTTAAAAATTCTGGTAGGCCTATGTCAGGCTTTGAGTCAATTTTATGCATATAATACACATAAATAAACATAGCTTTATTCAAAAGGACGTGAAAAATTAAATTTTTCCTTCAAATAAATAAGGACGTATTGCAGTTAAAGAGTTTTCGTTATATATATATATATATATATATATAATATAAAGAAATATATATATATATATATATATATATATATATATATATATATATATATATATATATATATATATATATATATAGAGATATAGAGAAGAAGTTATTATGGTTATATATATAACTCTGCCTACCCGCGTAACTTTCAAGGTACGCCACCGATATATATGATAGGGTTATATATAAGAGCAAGTATATATATATATATATATATATATATATATATATATATATATATATATATATATATATATATATTTATATAACTTTGCCTACCAAGGTGTAATCTTCAAGGTACGCCATTGATAGTATATATATATATATATATATATATATATATATATATATATATATATATATATATATATATATATATATATATATATATATATATATGCTAATATCTCCCTCCAACAACTCCATTTCGTTTCTTCTGCTGAGACCAATGCTAAAAAAATGTATTTGTGGACTGCGGTCAAAATCACCTTTATTCATTGTAGGGTCAAATGCATAAACCATATATATATATATATATATATATATATATATATATGGAGAAAGAGATATATATATATATATATATATATATATGCAATATATATATATATATAGCTATAATTTATATAAAATCACGAATGTGCAATTTTATTATTTTGAGTTTCTAAGTTTTCGTACTTTGAAAATCTAATTTTGCTCCTAAATATGTATTATTTACATGTTTTAATCTTATATGTAGCCCTGAAATGTAAGTATGCATTTCACTTTGGTGATTGTCGCACAAAAGATAGTGGTTGAGATATTTGTATTTGCAATTACATATTATTTAAAATGACTAGCAATATTTTAGGAACAGTAAGTGGTTAAAAAACAAAATATCGGTGAATAAAGTTTCATTTATTTTTGTTTTTTAATTTATTATCTACAAAGAAATTAATTGTCAATATTCTAACGATCGGATCAGATAAAGGTTTTTATTACTCCAATACTTTGATCATGATATCGTGTACTTCAGATTAGATTCTTCTTCTTCATTAGACTCTTGCAACCAGTATTTGGCATTTAGATATTTTTTAAGATACTTGCACAATGTGTAATGATCTCATGAGATTGCTACATTAGTTTATAAACTATATATTTATAGATTATTATATTTTTGCAAATTACTCAATAACTCAATAACTCATCATTCTATAAGCCTTATTTAAAAGGAGGATGGATGGTCGACTACCTCTTCCTCTTATTAATTTAAAAAAAAAATCATAAATGTTAAATCTATAAAACACTTCTGAGTTAGAGTATTTTTTTTTAAAAGAAGTTTGCGCACATTTCGAAATGGAATTTTTCGAACAAAAGTCTTAACAGCTCTTTAAATCTATAAAAAATCTTTAGGTATATAATTTACCTATCACTCAAAGGTAGCATACCCACAACGTGTTCCTTACCTGCACTCTATTTCCACTTTTCTATACTTTAGTGGAATTTTGGATCCATAAAGTTATTAGCAAGGGGCAAGAGGTAGCTTTGTTGGTTGTTTAGCAGTGGTAATTATTGCTTATGATCAACGACCCTAAAAGATTCGAAAAAACTTTCGTAGTTCTTAAAGGAATTTAGTGCTACATCTTCTTTTGGCGACTTTGCCTTTACTATGCATAAGGAAACAGGGCTTTTTATAGGAAGCGTTCAGAGAAAAATTGGATTGAGTCCATATAATAAAATTTCGATTGACAGATCACTGTTATAATACGCTCTTGGAAGCCTCAGAAACACTACACCCTCTACTTACGCGAATGTGTACGTCCCTGTTTTCAAAGAAGGGTTCCCGCCTAAGGAAAGACCTTCCAAGTATTTTAATAGGGTGGAAGATACGTTCGGACATTCTAACATTCAATACTACATTAAAGAAATGAAAAATTTGTGAGAGAATTATTTCTATCAGAAATGCCCACCCTTTTGAATCATCATTACAGCCAATGACAGGGGCAGCACAGATTGAGTAATTTGTGCGGTTATCGGACATGTTCAAGGTGTTCTGCTCCTCCGGATCTTCTCAAAACCGCTTCCCTCGCGGATCATAGGATTGAGTGTAGGGGTATTTTCTTGCAGATTGTTTCGGTGGGCGATTCCTCTTGAACAAGAAAGAGGGAGGGAGGGATCCTCAAACTTTACAGCATTTAGGAAATGCTTAAGTTTCAATCGGAAATAATGGATCGGATTGTTGATTTAACTAGAAAGTGAATTTCATAACTGAGAAGATCTGCAAAAGGTATTATGAGTATGCTCGCTCACAAGAATACCAAAGTTTGCAAGACATAGCAACGATTTTAGTAGTAAAGGACGCGAGATCGGAGACGCTTTTCTGGACCTTCGGGAGGCGCGTCCAGAAAAAGTGCATTTTTTAAAAATTATTTTATTTTCGAGAATTCAAGTATTTTTCGGGATTTTAGGCGTTTTCGGGGACGACAAGGCAGCTTTCGAGGGTGACGACACATTTTCGAGGTTTGGAAGACTATTTTCGGCAGCTTTTATTTTCTCTTACGCTGTGTGTTAGAAAAAAGCGGTATTTTTGAATGGTTTAAATACCGCTTTAATTATATATATATATATATATATATATATAAAATATATATATGATACTGCTATATATATATATATATATATATATATATATATAACCATATATATATATACTCTCTCTACTATACTCTCTCTCTCACTATATATAAATATCTTCATATGTAATATATATATATATATATAACAGCAACCAATAATATTGTAACCCATATATGTATTAGTTTGTAATATGTATTAATAATATGTAATAATAATAATAATAATAATATGTATAGCTTAAATATATATATACCTCTTTCTTTCTTCTTCATATAACTAATAGCTCTTATATATATATGAAATATGTATAACCTTAATATTAATATAATAATAATAACCTTGCTGTAATATATATATAGTAATAATAACCAGTAATATATGTATGTAATAACTTAATAACAACAGCCAACCAACCAATATATCAGTAATAATAATAATATGTCTATAACTCTTAACCAATAATATATATATATATATGAAATATATACTCTAACTAATAACCTTAATAATATATATATATATAACTATATATATATATATATATATATGCTCTTTTATATATTCTGTAATAACTTATATATATATAGCAACAACCCCTATATATATATTAAAAATTTAGAAATTTAAAGTTTAGCGAAAGACATATATTTGAAGCACAATTCGTTGGGTTGGCAAGCAGCGGCGCTGTCCAATACACAACAGAAGCTTGTAGTAGGTTACTGAAATTACATGATATTAAAGTTAATAAGAATATTTTGGTATTTTTAAGATAGGTTTAATAAAGCGAATTTATTTCCAGTAATATATATATATATATATATATATATATATATATATATATATATATATATATATATAATAACCTTAATATATATATATATATATACTATAACTATTTTAGCTAGTCCATATAAATAACCACATATATATATAAAATATATATATATATAACTAACTTAATATATATATAACTAATAATATATATATATATACACCACTTATATATCGCTGCACCTTACTGTAGCCTTGCACCTGGCTTTGCATCTGTATGCCTAGCGCTTTGCTGTAATATATGTATATGTATATACATGTATGGACATATAACCCAGCCAATAGCCATATATGTAGTTATGTATGCCATGGCATGCCTTGTAGCCAGCAACAGCACCAGCCGCCAACCATGCTGGCTGGCACCAACCAGCCAGCCCAGCCAGTAGCACAGCTGCTGTATGTATGCTGCAGCCAATAACTTAACTTAGCCCATGTAATATGTAATAACTCCAACATAACATATATATATATATATATATATATATATATATAATATATATATATATATATATATATATACAAGGCAGTTAAGGGGTAGTTCAGTGGATTCAACCCCCTCCACCCGTAATTATTTAAGCTATCAGATTTTTTGATGGCTTAAGTCTCTAAATTTTAATTTTTAATAATAATAAAAATAATAGTTAATCAAAACTAATTAAGAGCATATATTAATAGAAATGAGGAAACATATTTGTGGTTCGTGAAGAATTCTTAGGTTAAATTTCTGTTGAAAGCATTAAAGGAGAATCTTTTGCGGAGGTAGTGATATGAACGCTGAAATAAATAGTGACTTTCTGATTGAACAGCGATACGATCTTGTAGGAGCAATGAAGTGAAGTTAAAAAGTGATTTAAACTGTCGAAAATATCCAGCGGCGTTCATTGATGTTCACATCCATGTAAAGTACAACACATTAAACTTTATGGCACAGCGAATGCAACTAAGTACTATTTTAAATTACCAAGGCTGACTACTGTTTTAATAGGAAAAAATAGAAATGATTCTCCCAGTCACAAAATGGACAACACACACGAATGGGCAAAAAAAAAGGTAGGTGGATAGTTAAGATGTATTTATTGTCATACAATGTAAAGAAATTTTTAAAACGTTTGTTGAAACAGTAGAGGAGTTTGAATAGGTTAAGATGTTAAACCTTCTTAAAAAAAACTAGGATCTTTTGAAGTTTGCAATCAAAAGCAAATTTGTTATAAGTTATTTACGACATTAGCTTTATTGTCCTACACTCTTCCATTATGTACAACACTGCAGTCTCCATAATTAGCGACAAAAACTGCTCATAATCATATTAAAAACGTGATGATTGTTTTGAAAGATTTTCATGCAAACATCGATGAAACGTTTTCAAACATTTTGGAAGTTGCAATAAAACAACTACTGTTTTATGTTAATGAAGAAATGAGAATGCTTCATGTGGGAATCAATGTAAAATGAAAAAAAATATAGGGTAATTGCAATTTCTATTCTTGATGATTTTTAATATCAGTAAGACAGCGAGTATGTGAGCTTTAGATTCATACTTACTTATCTTTATAAAGTCACTCGTTTCATCGTTATCTATTAAAAATTTTACTAATTTTGTAAATAAATTTGATCTGTACAGTCCCATTTGGTTTGCTAAATACCATAACGTTTACCTCACCCAAAACGTGCACTTCAATCTCGCCTTCTCATCGGACCATTATTTTTCGAGGAGTCTGGCGTGACAGTTTCAGTCACCAAAAAAAGCTATGTTGAGATCCTCAAAACCTTCAAGAGTGAGCTACATACCCTCTATCCGTCGCTTATGAGAAAGATCTGGTTCGAGCATGATGGAGCAAGCTCTCACAAATCTCTAACCTATCCCGAGATTGGCTGAAAGAGAACTTTGGAGGCTGTGGAATTATCTTCAAGAGTGATTTTGAGTGGGCACCTCATAGCTTAGACCTTAGCCCCAAGATTTCATCCTTTGGGACTATCTCAAGGACCGAGTGTACTCAGGGAGACCCAGGACCATCACTGAACTCAAGGAAACCATCATGGAGGAGATAAGAGCCATTCCTCAGTCTGTTTATAAGGACGTATTGGACATCTTTGTGCTGCGCCTCAAGTAATGCACGGAGCTAAATAAAGGTCATCTCAAACACATGCTCTAGAATGAAGAAGAAAAGGCAAAATACTGTCTTATTTTAATTTGATGTTCTAAACACAACAAACTAGTTACAACTGAAATTTCTTTTAATTCCGACAAAAAATTATGAAATGAAACCTATCGAAAGTTGGGGCCAGTTTTTTTTGAGTCACCCTGTACTAATAGTAATTTTAACTTGGATATTAATGATAGTTTTCATTTCAATTTAAATAATTTTTATTTTCTGACCCACGTGAGTAGTAGTAGTAGTAGTAGTAGTAGTAGTAACCTATAATATATATATATATATATATATATCCAATAATATCAAGGGGGCGATATATATATATATATATATATATATATATATATATATATATATGCTGCTGCTGTATATATATGCTATGCTGCTCTTAACGCTCTTATGTATCTGCCACATCTATACTATTATACTGCCATACACATAATCTCAAGGGGGACTTACATTCTTTATCATGGAGGGGATCCCAGCTCTCTTAGTTTCGCCACTGCATATATAGTAACCATATATAACCTTATATATATATAACATAATAATATATATATATATATATATATATATATATATATATATATATATATCTATATTATATATAATTGATATATTCTTCTTCTTTATCTTATATATAGATATATATCTATATATATATATATATATATATACTCTTAACAACATATATATATATATATACATATATCTTACTTTATATATATATAGCATAATAACCCAATATCTTTATATATATATATATATATATATATATATATGCTCACCCTGCTCACCACCACCTTATATATATATATATATATATTGAAGACTCACCGTGCATCCCTAGTTTACTAACTGCATCATCAAAAGGACCATTCATTGTTGATTCAAAGACAAAAATGGTACAATTTCCACGTGAACCTTACAAATCTCGACAAAGACCTGTTGTACCTTTTATATTAGTCGTACTAAGTTTCAGAAATAACCTATAATATGTATATATACTCGTATATATAATATATATATATATAATAATATATATATATATATATATATATATATATATATATATATATATATAACTATTCTTTACTTCTTCTTTATATATAACATATATATATATATATGAATGATTAAACCCTTCGTTGCTATTAGGAATCTATTTATTTTATTTTTAAAGAAACACACTTAAAACATAATATTAAAAACTTATATACATTGCTAGCTTTCGTCTGCATTTGTTGCATGACCTTCGCTGAGAGCTTCAACCAGAGTAACAAAGGCGAAAAACTTTTTCCATGTGTTCTATTTAGTTCTGAGGAAGTTGGTTATCAAAAATGCTTTTTGTAGAATATTGAACTCTTCATGATATTGTTGTTTCTGTTTATAGTCTATTGTTTGATCCCATCGGTGAAACCATAGACTTCAACCACTGAAAATAAGCATACATATGATGCACATAATGAAAACTCTGCCTTAACACACACACCATAGACTTAACAACAACTATCATATATAACATTAATAACATGTCTATCATTCCGTAATAATACAAACACAAATCAGAAAAATCTACTGAGAAACATTTTCTATACAATGTACCAAATTTCAACCGCCATAGCAGAGTCAAACAACAGGACCATATGAGAACAATATCCTTGAAGAGTTCATCATTGCAAAAGCACATTTTTAGATGACCGGCTTTACTCAAACTAAATAGAAACACACACCGGAGAAAAAAGGTGTTTCGCCTTGGCCAAAATCATTAAAAGCTTTCAGAAGGTCATGTACAACAATGACGAAAGCCCCAACAATATCTTATATAAGTTTTAATATTATGTTTTAAGGTGTTTTTAAATATAAAATAAATAGATTCCTAATATCAACGAAGGATTTTAATCATTCACAATATACAGAAAAGTGATAATTTTCCTAGAAAATAGTATATATATATGCTCTATACCACTTATATATATAACATATGCTGCTCTATATGCTTAATATCAAGCCACATCTGTTAATACATTTTCATTACTTAAATATATATATATATATATATATATATATATAATAAATATATTAGAGATGGACCGAATATTTGTATGTTTTTCAATATTCGCATTGACATTTGCATTCGCGAATATTTAAAAAAAATATTAACTTTCACATTCGTATTCGCGAATATATGTATTTAAAAAAATTATTTGCTTTTACATTCCCATTCGCGAATATTTAAAAAAAATTATTAACTTTCACATTCGCATTCACATTCACAAATGTTAAATATAAATTATTCGCATTCGCAATCGGACACATGCGAATACGAATGTTAGAAGGTCCGTTGGGACTTGTTGGAATATCTGTCGACTTTTTGATAAGTTGACTTGAATGAGTTGACTATAATTGACTATAGTTGACAATAATTTGAATCATACTCGAAATCTAACAATATTGATAAACTTGTACGCGTGAGTATATATGCTCGAGATCAACTAATGAAGTAACTGCTCAATGGTATCCTCATCCAGTGTGGTTTAAAATTGCTTCGAAATTGTTTCCAATAACTTTACAAAGCGTACACTTTGCAATCGTAAATATTCTCGGAATGGAAGAAGACATCTGTTAAGAAAAAACATCTAAACAGCAAACCCAAGGAAGAGGTAGGGAAGAGGAAAGGATCTCCAATACTTTCTTTAAAAGAATGAAGAGATTACTCTTGAAACTTGTATAGATACAATATACGGAACGCTAAAAGTAAAAACATAAAAGATGGATAGCAAATTTGCAAATATGGACGATTTTCTGTTTTCTCAAGTTGAAGTTCTTGGCTTTGTATGGCCAATGAAACTACAAGGAAATATTACAGAGATATTGTTTGTAAGAAAACGTACGACTGCGTTAAAGCTTAAGCTTCAGAAGTAATAACTTACTATATATCAAATAACCATCCAAGTTAGCTTTCCCGACCGACGAATGGTTAGATACTCAATCAACATTTTTTTTTTACTCTCTGACTAGTCATGCCGTAGACAAGGATTTCAAAGGTCAAAATTTTGAATTGTGCGCTGAACCACTCAATGGGTGAATATCTCAGTGACATATTTGATGTAATGTTGGCGAAATAGAACCTATCTTCAGAAAATATTTACTGTGTCATGAGAGATGGTACCATTATAATGGAAACTTGTTTCTTTCTTGAGGGAATAACACAAGCTTCGTCAGCTATCAACTGCACCTTAACGTTTGAAATAACCTGACAACTCAACAAGCATCAGTCAGGAAAGTTATCTCAAAGTTGTAGGTCAATTGCGGCACAATCTAATTACTCGACCATGACTCAAGAAGAACTAAATAAAATAAACAGAGTTAACGCTCCACACCTTTCAATAATACATGACGTTAAAACGCACTAGAACAACACTCTGCAAATGACAATAAAGATGCAAAAACTATCTGAATTTGACTGCTTTGACGGTCGCTATAATGATAAAATAAATGTCTTAACAACGAAGGACAATCAATAGCGAACGTCATTCCTCCCATAACCACTGTGGAGAGAGTATTAGTATCCTCAGACAATTACAATAAGGAATAAAAATGATGAGAGTGGCGAAATTGAGAGAAATTAACTAAAGGTTTGACTTCTGAGAGAGCAACGACTTGTATTCCATAGCTACGTTTTTGGACAATAAACAAAACAAACAAAAGTTTTTACTTCTTAGTTTTCACGGAGAATGTTGAAGTCAGCGTCGGACGAAAATGCGAACAAATAAAGAAATACAAGTCTGAAATAGTTCGAGAAACACAAAGAGCAGCAAAGGTTGTTTCAAAGCCATCCACAAACACCACTGTCACCGAAGTCATAAACGCAATTCTATATTCAAGTAGTGATGATGTAGATGATCAGATATTCATTCAGTTTTTGATGGCTGAACTCTTTCAACAAAAGAAAATATTCCACTTATACTTAGTATAAAATATGGCACATTATTGGCAATATGTAATATTTGCATTGGCATTCCCATTCGCGAATATTAAGAAATATTATTGAATTCACATTCGCATTAGCGAACATTAAAAAAAAAAAAAACATCGTTTTGGCGAATATTGAAAAATAAATATTGGAATCATATATATATATATATATATATATATATATAATATATAACAACATAATAATAATATATATATATATAATAATATATATATATTATATATATATAATAACAATATATATATGCTTTTTTAATATTATAACTATTATATATAAATATATATTCCTAGTTATATATAGCCAATAATAATAATATATATATATGCTATAACCAATAACATATAACATATCATAGTTTTCATATCTATAATATAACAATATATATGCCTATATGTAATTTACCCAGGGGATTTGAGAGAGAGAGAGTTTAGAAGTTAAATCTTTGGGATATACTCTAAAAAATAATAATGAAGAATAGTGGCTTGAAAATTGTCACTCTCTTTAAGGAAAAAAAAGTTACAACCTCTCAAAGTTGTTGAAAATCCATAGACTTTTCAATATTGATCAGTCCAGGAGGTAAGGTCTCATTTCAGGCCCTCTAAGTCAGGTTATGATATGTTTTGTTAGGTATACACAAATTCTGTAAATTAGCAAATCTTATCATAACCTGAACTTTAATGGTCCTAAACCAGCACGGGGCCCACTAATTTTTATTATAAGAAAGTCTATGGGAAAATTTTAAACTTTCAGAGGCTGTAACTTTTCTTAAGAGCTGCCGATTTTCGTTTTCATATTATTCATTATTATTTTTAGAGTATATTGTGATTTTCAAAATTTTTATTTAATAACAAAATCCTATGGGGTTTTTACAGCTTTGAGAGGCTGTAACTTTTTCCTAAGGAGTGCGACGATTTTCGTTTTCACTATTCTTTATTATTATTTTTACAGTATGTTCTGTGATTTTCATAAAAACTCGGGGGTGACAACCTTCTGGGTAACAAATATACCATATATATATATATATATATATATATAGCAACCTATATATATATATATATATATATATATATAACATATATATATAACTTATATATATATATATATGTATAATAACCTTATACTATATATATATTCCACTGAAAATTCAAATTAGAGGGAGTTTATGCCTAATAACCTGTAATTATTTATAACCATATGTAAATATGATAACCATATGTAAATATATAACCATATGTAAATATGATAAATGTACTAAATTGTCTTTACATTTAAATAAATTTATAACATTTACTCTTTTCCTTTAAACATTCTCATATACCACACTATTCCAGGCGGGTTGTAGCGGGTGGGAACGGGAGCTGAGCCACTCGTAGGCAAGTGTTTGCGTGCCTTGCACTTATTCCATATTTTCGGTATAGAAAATTACAGGATAAAATGAAAAATAGCTTGGGGTAATGAATAATAATAATCGTCTATCATAAATATTTAGCAATTTGTTATATATATATATATATATATATATATATATATATATATATATATATATATATATATATATATATATATATATATAGATACTTCCTGAATTTTCACTTATATAAATATTTATCTTCATAACATAGATATACCTATATAATATATAGCTAATATATTTTCTTCATTTATAATAATATAATATTTATCATAATATAATGTATACATATATATATATATATATATATACATATATATAATAACCAACACTTATATATATAAATATATATTTTTATATATATTAAATATATCATATATATAATAATAAATAATATGCAATAGAAATCCTGCATAGAGAGAGAGAGAGAGAGAGAGAGAGAGAGAGAGAGAGAGAGAGAGGTATATAATGCAGTGGAGCACCCAGGATTTTTTTCGGAGGGTGGGGGGGGCTGGATTTTTACAGCCCCTTCTTTAAATTCTGCCGCCCCCTTTATCCCGGATGATAAATATTGAGAATTTAAAGGGAAAATTGAGTTTCTTTAGATTTCCCTTAGAATTGTATGTAAGATGTTATCCACTAGAGAAAACTGAGAGATAATTTTAAGAAAATTAGGAAAGATGGAAAAAATTTCAGCTTTGCATAAATTTAAAATTATTATTATAAAAATATAATAGATCATAAAATTTTATTTTATCAATATTTTAAGGATTTATTTTATTCTTTTGTTTACGAACTCTACTTAGACTTTTTTTTTTTAATTATAACGTTATTTACAAAACCGTTGTAGGTTACGTAATTACACTGCTGTTGTAATAATGGAATAGTAGGAAAACAATAATTATTAACAAAATAGTTTCAATTTTTAGCTAGACTTTTCAAGACAAGCTGTAAACGTCGTGCATTTCCCGATCCAGCAAAATTGTCGATGACTTGAGCGTTGGTGGTTTCTAAAGCCAAGTCACTATGAATAAAGAGTAAACCAAATCCATTCAGACTATTTTCACTTGTCTTGTTGTGTTCCTCAAATACATTTTAACTAATTTCAGAAAAGAAAAGCTTCGTTCAACTAAAGATTTAGAAACAGGAAATACAGCAAGTTTTTTCAACAGTATTTTTATATTTGGGAACAAGTTTTCGGTACATTCGTATAATCCGGCGAGGGCACTTATGAGTTTTTCTTGAGATCCTTTCCACTTTTGTCTCCATAATTGCCACTTTCCCAGGAAGACTTCATCGTAAGATCCAGTCAATTCGTCCCTGTAGAATTCTAATGCTGATTGAACTTTGTCAAATAAAACGTCACAGTTGGCCGGATAAGTTACTGAAGAGATGACACGGTGTTCTGGGGAGTTAAAAACTTTTCCCCTTAAGGAAGAAATCATATCGTTTAAACATGGTATTAAAAACTGTTAGTAGATTGTACGTCACCAGGTCTGTTCTTGGTACTATTATTTCGATATTGAAATGAGCTGCCAGTTCCAGAGAAGATTCGAACATTTCGTGAAACAGAATCAGCATTTAGCCATTTACTCTTAAATGATGAATGAGTTTTTATTGTTTTTATTTTTTTTTTAGTGTTTACTTGTTCAATTGCACTACATAGACCTATGCTTTTAGTTTGAAGGTATTTTGAAAGATTGTAGGTCAATTCCAACAATTCTGAAGGTACAACCAAAGCTTGAATGAATGATGGCGTTAGAAAACTATTTAAAATTAATAACGCTCTTTTTGAATGTTCACCTGGCTATTGACTGACATGCTCCAGAACTGCTACTATTGATATAAAAAGTTTCTTAAAAATCAGCACAGCTTCATGCCTATCGCACCACTTGTTTCACAAAGCATTTTCATTCTCCCATTCCAACAATCTTTTTTCAATTCTTTAAATTTTTTCTCTAAAACGGAGGTGAGCTTTACACTTCCTCGAAAAATATGCCCGTCTCTCATATTACACCTATCACATTTCATACAGCCTGAACTTTAAATGTATCAGGGATGCACAAATTTAAGCAATGGCTTACACAGTGGGTGTACATTGCTTTTGGAAAGGATTTCTTTAAAATTGCTTGGACACCCCTGAATTCACCTCTCAAGGACAAGGGTCCATCATAGAGCTGGGCTCTCAGATGGGTTAAATCGAGCCCAAGCCTCATGAGCTTTTCCTGTAGCACTCGCGCTAAGCCTTGACCATTGATGTCGTAAACAGGCACAAATGAAAGAAAGTCATCTGTTATAGCGAAAGGCTTGGTTTTTGTAATATATCTGAGGCACAATGAAAACTGTTCCACTTGGGATATATCATTTTCCACCTTTGTAAGTCATTGTCAGTAGCACCATAAAAGACTTACTTTTCTCTCAGTCTGATCATCAACTGCTAGTCTGTTAGTGATAACTCTATATCGGAATCAGAGCATTCCAAAGTGTCAGAAGGTTGACTAAAGGAAGTTAGTAGATCGTTTGCACTATGGAAGGTATAACTCTGATGCATTTGAATGTCTATTGAATTTTTTTTTAAATGTCTAAACGTGGAATTTATCGAAGCAATTTTTCTTGCCTCTTTCTTTTTTCTTTTGTCAAAGCTCTATACTGAGCCCTACAAAGTCAAACGTTTTCTATCCATTGTACACACGTGGATAGGCACGAATATAACCTTTAAAAGAGAGATTTGTGCCTAAAGTACTGCTGCACTACGAAACATACCACAATTCTAAAAAAAAAACAAACCTGGCCAATACAAAGCTGTAGATGTTTGGTCTCTTGTTTATCTAGTTGTTTCTCGAATTCCTAAATGTTGCCCACTTTCGGTCTTTACCCGAAATTGAGCAAACAAACTTTTTAATTGAAAAATATAAATTCAAATTAAGTTTTAAATTTGAAACATAGGGATTATTGTAACCAAAAAAAATGGCTCGTACACATACACACACACACACACACACACACACACACCACACCACACACACACATACACGCATATATATATATATAGTATATATATATATATATATATATTATATATATATATATAGTTTGTCATTTGGAAATATTTCAAGAGGTATATATATAAGAATTTTTATATATTATATATATATATATATATATATATATACTATATATATAATAAGTATATATATATCTATATATAAATATCATCTTTTTATTGAGGGCGCAAATTTTGAACATTCAAGCGAGACTCGCTTATTTAAATATTTGCCGCCCCCTAAAATATAAATATATATCAATTTATATTTGGGGAAGGCAAATTTTTACTTATATTAAAGCGAGGTCGTTTAACTGTAAAAAATTTGCCGGTCCCTCCCCCCCCCGAAAAATATAATTGAACTTTATAAGCTTATTTTTTAAAAGACTTTCAATTATACGTCATACTTACAATGCACATTTTTCTATGATCGCTTTTTGGATTGTAAAAAAAAATTGCCTGCCCGTAAATATATATAATATATATATATATATAATTTATATATTTAAATATATATTATATATATATATATAATATATCTGATAGACCTATATTATATCTCCTTTTACAAGAAATTTTCTCCAAAGCTACCCTTTATAAAAAAATTGCCTCCCGTAAATATATATATATATATATATATATATATATATATATATATATATATATATATATATAACAAGTTAAGTTAAATTAAATATTATTATTATAATTAATCATTAATTGTAAATATATAATGGCCCCCCACAAGAAGGCTAAAATTTTAAAGACATTAAACCTCATATTTCAAACCTTTTTCATTTTCACTTGATTGTAAAAATTTGCCTCCCCTCAGGCCACCCCCCTCCTTGCGTACGCCACTGATATAATGTGCAATTGACTGATGGAACAGCGACAATTCGTTTAATTATTCTTGATTATAATTTATTCTGTTCTTTATTTATAGCATTTAGGACCTATAAGCGTTCGAGACCCTGACCAGGTGGCAGGCCAAAGTAATTAACATTATGAACCAGTTCCCTGACTTTTTACAACTAATTGTTGTATAGACGATATAGACAAGTTTAATTAAGGTTTTGCGAGATTCGTACGTATAAGTACATTGATTTCTTTGTCAGAATAACTCTACAAACATTAAGTTTTATCTTCATTTCTTGAAATTCAGGTGTCACGTAAAAATTTCTCTTTAAGTGTGGCGCGAATTTAAAAATAACGAACCAAAAATGTGGGGATATAGGAAATATGACAATGAGGACTCTTTCTTCTGTGGACTTCAGAAGTAGGCGGACCTGACTGAGGAGGGGCAACAGAGTGGGGAGATCTATTAGAAGAAGTAGAAGAAGAAAAAAGAAATATTGATGTATCTAACATTGGAGCTGCGAACATATACGCAGGTTTTAAATAGTCAAGAGGGACCATGTTAGATTTCCCACTATGCAATTGGATTTTATAACACCTATCGAAACGTAAGAGAAGGTCCTAAAGCAATAAAAAAACCAATGTGATGAGATAACTCCATAAATAACTCACTGTCAAATTTGTTCCCTGATTCATACTAATATACAAAGGAATGTCAAACTTAGTTAAGAAAGGCTTATGAAACTAGTTTCGTAGTCGTCATTTTAGGTAGGAAAAACTTCCATCCATTTCATATTCCTATCAAGGCATGTATGGAAATATTGAAGCGAGATAGAAGGAGTGCCAGAAGAATTCGGGATAGGCAAAGGACCGATGATGCCTATATGAACCGTTTTGAAACGTTGACAAGAAATCTTAGGAGTTCCACAGTTAGTTTAGTGTGTATATGAATTTTGAATTTTTTACATTGATGATAAGTGCGAGTCTACGTGCGAATGTCCTGATCAATATTTGGCCAGAAACAGCTTGCCTTTACTAATGAAGGGAATCTTTTACGCCTGAATGAGACACCATGAAATTTATTGAAGATATGCTGCTTGATAGACTTAGGATCGAATAGCCTAGGATAAGGAGTAGAGATCTCACATAATAAGGAGAGATTTCCGTGATGAGAAAAAGATCGAGACATTTCTTCAGCTACAATATTGTCAGAACCTTAAATGTGGATCATAGAAGAAAGAATATTTGGCAGGAAAGGAAAAAAAATAGAAACGAGTGGTTTGTGATTAGTATATTAAATAACTTTTCTTCCATCTAGAAAAAGTTTTAAAATTCAAAACGTCTTAATAGGCGGTCAACAAATCCGGGTAAAAAGCGGAATACTGAACCCACCTGAAGCTCGTACTAGAATACAAAATGGCTTTTCAACAACAATCAATAATTAATTGAAATAATGTAAAAAAAAAAATCTATATCCAAAACTGGAAAATATACATTACCACCAAAAATATCCACTGGAACTTACACCGAAGGAAAGACAGGGTAAGATAAGGGATGATTTTTTTACTATGATACACTATAAATGTAACGTTGTCATCAATTGGAATGATGTAAAGAAATCAGAACACCTAACCTCTTAGAAGCTTGCTTCAAAGAAAGATCGCTAAAAGAAGAAACAATAGGAAATTTATATATATGGAGAAGGTTTAAACTATGCCTTTTTAATTTTTTATCTGTTTGGAAGATTAAATCGAGTATATAGTTACAAGAACTTAATTTTTGTCTACTACCTCTGCTGTAGAATCATCGAAAAGAAAAGTTAGAAAGAAGAATATTTAGAAAAGAAGGAAGTCTAAAAATCCAAGCTTTGCACCAGTCCTTTTCGAAAGCTGTCGATATGTCTCGCACGACACTAAAATATTCACCAAAATGCCGAAATAGCGAAGACTCTGAATCATATAGAAAGGAAAGAAAATTACCCGTAATACGTTTCTTACAGAAATCATACTGACGATCAAATATAAGAAATATAAGAATAATAATTTTCTGGAGTTCGAAGACTTCAGTAACTCCTGAAGGCAGCATTCCTTTTATTAGTCTTTGTTAAGTAGAAAGAAAATGAAATAATGCCTTTTTCCTTTATATATGCAAAGAGGGACATCTCCCACCTGAGCGGTAATCATTCCACTGAAAATATAAAAAATGCGACCTCAAGTCTCACAAGTTTGCAGCATCGAAAGGACTAAAATCTCTTCATCTCCGAAGGCTTCGACCATTTCTGCCGAAGTTCTTAAGAAATAAACAGTATAAAATTATGTGGTGATTCGTGAAAGCAGAAGAAAAAAAAGAGCTTAGTAGTATAAGGAAAAGGATTAAAAGTTAAGAAAAGGTATAGCATATTGGCTTCATCTCCAAGTCGATCAGGGAAATGGGTAAGAAACTGGAGCATCTGTTCATGGTTGTTGTGAATAGAGAAATGTGTTAACGAGTTCACCAGGTGGATCTTGAAAATTAGAGAAAAAAGAGGCATTTGTGGTTGCGAGCATTAAAAATCCAAAAGAACTTCAATGAAAAGAGAAGACGAAAGAGTGTGCTCCATTTTGCAGTTTAGATCGTAGGTGTTCAGTAGAGTACAAATATAAATAAACATAATAGGTAAATTTTATGACAGATTTTCAAGAGTGTTTAAACTTTAAACCATTAGAGGAAAATTCAGAAGACCATAAATGATGAACACGAGACCAAACAAAGTCGTGCTCATATTTACACAACATTCTCCTTAAAATGAAAATTGAACACATAAACAGTGAGAAGGAACAGATTATGTATAGATGAAGAAAGTTGCCATTCAACCAATTTGTAATTAGAATAAAGACTGCTAACGTTGCAGTAATTAATGGATAAAGAGTATACCATATATCACAATTCGGCAAATCATTGGCAGTACCATCCTCAGCATCGTAATGTAGCTAATTCCTGAGCAATAATAATAATAATAATAATAATAATAATAATAATAATAATAATAATAATAATAATAATAATAATAATAATAATAATAATAATAATAATAATAAATAATAAAATGATTTTGTAATAATATAAGTATAAAAAAAATTAATAAAATGATTACTTCCAATAAATAATAATAATAATAAGAAAAATAAATTTAATATAAAAATAATCATAATAATAAATAATAATAATAATAATTAATAATAATAGATACAATAATAATAATAAGTAATAATAATAATATAGTAATAAAAAATTAATAGTAATAATAATAAAATAAATAATAATAATAATAATAATAATAATAATAATAATAATAATAA
>JABUQX010009797.1:0-37500 GCA_015478945.1 Trachelipus rathkii | reverse complement strand
TATAGACGGGGATTTCGTGCAATAACCGCAACAATTATTTGTATAAATACCCTTAAGGGTAAGGGTTCAAATCCCCTTTAGAGCATGTGCTTTATATATATATATATATTAATATATATATATATATATATATATAAATATATATATTAATATATATATTATATATATATATATATATATATATATATATATATATAATATATATTATATATATATATTGTATATATATAATATATATTATATATATATATATATATATATATAATGTATATATATTATATATACTATATATTTTTATATATATATATAATATATATAATAATTATATATATAGATGGCATCATTGAGAACCTAGTTGGCAAGAGTGTAAAAAGCCAAGGTAATGCCTGGAATCCTGCTTCTATAACTCCTGCAGCCATATTAGGTGCATTATCCCTTACTATAACAGGAATTTTATTAGCAGGAATATTGAATTCTTCCATAACATTTTGAAGACAATCACTTATATTAGATGTTGTGTGAGATACATGAAAAGGTGAAACTCGAAGGATAGCATTTTGTTGTTCATAGTTGCTAGATAACCAATGAGCAGTTAAACTTAAAAATGAGGTATTTGCAGTATCAGCTGTCCATGATCCATCCATCGCTTGTAATACTAACTATATAAGATAAATCTGATCTTGTATTTTTTTTTTCTCACACATATATATATATTTTTCACAAAAGTTTCTTTTATATATTTTTTGAAGGAATTGACATAGTTTTGGGCAACACACATGATTTATCAGCCTTATGAAACCAATGTCTTCAACTATTGAAATGGTTGGCAAATCACTGCGATCATTTTTCTCCAATAGGGTCTGGGGAATCTCTGCTTGGATTTAGAGTTATTTTATATGCCATAATTTTGGTTTTGTTAAGAGTGTCCAATCAAAGTTGGTTGCTTAGAACAGTGCAACTCAGTTTACTCCTTTTAGTTTCTGAAATTTTTACCGTAAAAGATCTTTTTTTCCTTTTCTATCCTTGTCCTTTCCTTTTCTTCTTTCTCCTTTAATTCTTTTGGAATGCTTAGTATTTAAATGTTTAAGCATATTTGTTGTTGTAAAGCCACCTATATTAGTTCCTCTTGATATTTGGATTTTTGCATAATTTGAAAATAGTTTTGATTGATCATCCTTAGCTATGTCGAATAATTTACATGCTAAACTTTTTGATTTACAAGGAATAGAACCTTCTTTGCTGGTTGATTGGTAACTGCTTGCCATGATTATTTATTATAGTAATAGCAATGTTAATATTGTTATTAATTTAAATTTTTAATATTTTTGTATATATTTTAAAATAATAAAATTCTGAAAAGAGTTAGATTTAATGACTATATTATTATATATATATATATATATATAATATATATATATATATATATATATATATATATATATATATATAATTATATATATATATATATTATAATTGTAAATCCCTAAATTTGATTGCAAAGTTAAAATTTATTGCAATTTTTTTTTTTCATTATATATATATATATATATAATATAATATATAATACTATATATATATATATATATATATCTATATAGAATATATATATATATATATATAGTACTATATAACTATATATATATATATTATACTATATCATATATATATATATATATATATATATATATATATATATTATATATTATGTTTACATACAAAAAATTAAATATCAAAAATTTAAAACAGATTCCAGTTCGGGAAATTAATTAAAGGATTTCATTCAAAAAGAACAAATAGTTTGCAGAAATAAAACTGACTAAACAAAATTTAAAGTTCATTTAATTCCTTTAACTTTTATTTTCTCAATTATAAATTTCTCAGGCCCTAGGAGTGCCTAAAGTGAAATTGGATAAGAAGGCACTGTGTGTGGTGTATGCAGGGGTGATATTTTGAGAGAACGAACAACTTTCGATCACGTTGAATAGCCTATCGCCTAAAATCTGGACTCTTTCATAAGTGTGCAAATTGTTTAATAATCTTCTTATATCACAAATATATTAATTTCAATAATATATTATTACATAATGTATATTATCAACTCCAATTAATTACAAACCTGAACAAGGCAAATATATCCAATGCTCACTTACGAGTTCACGGATATATAATTATCAAAACATATTTCATAACATGACTAACGAAACATTGCATAATGACTCCCTCACCGTGAGTGTCTGAAAATCTTAACATGAAATCTTAGGCTCTACGTAAAGATGCGTCGCTCAATCCAGTTTTCTTTAATTAAGTAGAATTAAGGAAGAACTGAAATTAAAAATCAATACGGCAGACTTCGAAATATTGTCTTTGGAAATATCAAAAGATCGAAAAAATATTATTTTCAGATTTTCATTGCTTCAAAGGTCAAAGAATCGGTACAAATTTGCCGATTCCGATTCCGATTTCTGAAAAACCCTGAAAAACACCCGATTCTTTCGATTCCGATGCCGATTCCGATTAATCGTCCCATCACTAATATATATATAATATATAATATAATATATATATATATTATATGATATATATATATAGATATATATATATATATATATATATATATATATATTATATATATAATAAAATATGAGGAATACAACAAAATATATATTATATTTAAATATAATAATAAAATGCCTTTTATAAGATTTTTTAGAGGATTGTAACAAATCAGAAGAAGAAAAATTTTCCTAAAATAATATAAATAAAGTATTTTCTAAGCAATATACTTAGTAAATTTATAAAGTATATTGCTTAGAAAATACTTAATTTAAATTATTTTAGAAAAAAAAATTTCTTCTGATTTGTTACTACAATCTTTGAAAAATCTTTATAAAAGGCATTATTATTTATAAATACGTTTGTAGCGATTTATGCTCTTCTGATCTATATACTATATACTATATTATATATAGTAATATATATAATATATATTATATTATATATATATATATAATAATTATATATTATATATATATATATACTATATAAGTATATATTAATATATATATATATATATAGATTCCGATTATTTAAAGGGAAGCAAATTTAGTTATACAATTTTATATTTTAAATTTTAATCTGATTCATTTGGGTTTCACCCAATTAAAAGTTAAAATAAGTTTTCCGAAATTCATTAATATTTATTACTAATTATTTATATAAAAATTATCCAAATTAAATATCTTTAACTATATCTCTTAATTAAAAACCGATTCATCCCTCATTTTGAATTGATACTACTCATACGGAGGCTGAGATTTCGCCTGTAGTAAAAGAAAATCTTTTCACAACTATGAATTTATGAAACAGACATGAATTAGTTGTCAAAATTGATGAGGTCAGAACATACCGGAACAATGATAATTTTTGCCTTTATTTGTCCAGTAAAGGCTGTAATAAGAACTAGAACTATGAGAAGATACCCTTTAACACAACTTTAGTGCTAGATAGTATGTTGTAGAATACTCTAATATAGGAAGATATTCGTAGCCTACATTAATCTCAATTGAAGATTGATAGAAAAATTATTAAGAAGATAAACTTTTTGTTTTATAAGTACCAATTACTCCCGAACATAGCCTTTTTCAAGGTGGGACATATTTTTAAAGTAGAAAGAAAAACCTACATATCCAACCCCAAGCCTATCGCAAATCTCTCAGGTGAGTGCAGACGGAGGTCTTAAAGAGAGGGAGATTAAATACAGCAAGAAAAGCAGACGATGCCAGAAGGTTTCACAGCAGAGAGGTGGCTGGGATAAAAGAGGCGCCACAACGACCAAGCCTGAGGTTCCCAATATTTACACAAATATCATGAGAAATCAGGACCCTCCCAGAGCAACACAATATTGGCGGAATGTGAGAAGTCAACTCTCTCGACCATCTGCCGTTATAGTAACAAGTCACGTGGCAGAGATAGAAGGTCAAGGGAATTTGAAAGTAGGTTACAATTTATTAGTCTTTTAGCTTAAGACTCAATCCTGTCCAAAAGAAGGGTGGAGTCAGAGCACCCTCAAATGTGAGAAAAATACTCAATACAAGGGTGGATATGACCCTTAAATAATTGAAGTTATTGTTCGGCATAAAAAAATCTGCAACCTGAACAAAACTCACAGCTTCTTTGAGGCCACTTTAGCAACCGTCGTGATATGAAGTTTATAAGGTAGTTTATTGTTTATGTTTAGATCAAGGATATTTCTGTTATTCATAGGTGAGACTGGAGAACCGTCGAAAGAGGTAGGAGAGTTGTGAGCTATTTTAGAGAGGAAGATATGAAAAAGTTGAATTTTTATGGAGTTGAAATTCACAAAGTTGAGGCTACCTTACCGGGAAATCCATTCAGATCGGCAAGAATAGAATCGGAAAGCTGATATCGAAAAGCAACTCTAGATGCAAAAGAGGGTGCAGATTTGAAATGAGTGAAAGAATGAAAAGTTATGTCATCGGCATAAGAATGAGTATAGTTAGAAGTTCCCTTGAAAAGATCGTTAGTGAAAAGTAATAATAAAGTCTGAGATTTAACAGAATCTTGCGAAACATCACAATCAACGGGAAAGGATGATGAAGTCGTTCCATCAACAAGTGCCGATATGAAACGACAGGAGAGAAAACCAGACATGAGTAAGCAGAAAGAAGGAGGAAACCCAAAGGAAGGAAACTTAAATAGTAGTAACGCGTGCCATACACGATCAAAATCTTTTGATATAGCAAGCGCCACCACACAATACTCTTCTTCATAGTCCCTCAGGGCAAATGAGCATAAATTAGTGGGATAGGAAAGCATGTCATTAGTTGACCTCGAGCGTCGAAAGCCATACCAGTGATCTGAAAGAAGGGGATGGGATTCCAGATGATTCAAGAAATGAGAGTTGAGAAGAGTTACAAAGATTTTAGACCAAATACAAGTGAAAGCTAGAGGACGATAATTAGAAGGGCCAGAGCTGCTACCCTTCTTCGGAATCGGATGAACATATGCGCCCTTGCAGAATTGAGGAAAAGTATTAGTATTAAGGCATAGATTGTAGAATCGAACGAGGGCAGACGCCAGCTCCGAAGTACACTCATTCAAAACACGGAAAGGAATGAGGTTTGGGCCAATAGCCTATCTGACGTTCATAGACCTGAGGATCTCATGCCTCAAATCATGAGTAATCACACATGAGAGGAGAAAGAGCAGGAGGAAAGATTCCAGAATCGTCCAAGGTAGAATTAGATGAAAAAAGATTCCGAAGAGATTATAGCCTTTTCAGAATGAGTATTAGCTACAAATCCATCAGAGCAAATAAGAGGAGGAAGGCAGATTTAGAGAAGTTATTAGAGATGCTTTTAGGCAAAAGGCCAGAAATTTTTAGCAGCAGGAGGACCAATGAGTTCAGCGAACTTCTTTTTAGTGAAAAGACTTTTATCCTATCGAATAATAAATATCCTTGCAACGATTCCGAGCTGAACAAAAATTAGCAATTGTGATAGGAGAAAGAGGGTTTTCCATTTCCAATAGGCATTGTCTTAACCCTGAAGGGCACGTAAACAAATGCCATTGAATACGGATTTTGAGGAGAAAAAGATTTAATTGAGGATGGAATGAACTGCTCATTTCATGGGCAATCACCTACCTTTTCAGCAGACGCCGAAGCGTCCGAGTCAAAGCAAGATTCATATCAAGGGTTGATAACAAAGAAGCGACACAATGCCCCACAGTTAGCCCGATTAAGATGGAGCTGCTGGAGGGAAAGCATTATAATTAAGAGCTATATGATTGCGATCAGAGTTACCGATAGTAGGGAAATTTGTGTATTTGTATCGAGATTCAATAGTGGTGGATCATATAAAGTGTTCAAGAATTGGTTAAGGTGACCTGGGATATGTGCAGGTTCTTTAATCAACTGTTCCAGATTTTTGAGAATACTGTATGACTTGACCTCTTCCCCACCTGTATCAGCATGAGAGGACCCCATCCACTCAGGCTGGTGTGTGTTGAAATCATTTAAGTAGAGGACCCCAGCCACTCAGGCTGGTGTGTGTTGAAATCATTTAAGTAGAGGACCCCCTTTACATAGAAAAGTGTTTTTCAACAGTTAATTTTTGAGTTTACATGATTGCTGATCTATGTGCGATATTCTTGCATTAGTTCGGTTCCGAGAGGTCGATTCATGTCCAAGTAATTTTTTGAGGGAATACTCGTTATTGGGAGTAGAGCGTCTTTCTCTCTCCGTCCCAGCTGAGTATCCCAGCCTATCGTCATGAGACCGCACTCCACTCCCAGGACTCGGTGTGTGTTGAAATCATTTAAGTTAGAGGCCGCGTACCCACGCCCACTATGTAGCTGAGTCGCTTGTTTGATAATCATTTTCACAGTAGTTTTGGTACCCTCCGCATCGTATGCGAGGTCTAAGTGTGATGTTGAAATCATTTAAGTATGAGGAACCTCTCTATGCCAGTACAGGGTCTGGTTGTGTGATTGTAATTTAGTCGATCTTTAGTAGATTGACCAACCATACCACCTACAATCGTGACTTAGTGGTGTGTTGCAAAATACATTTTCAAGTAGATTTACATCTGCTTTCACACGTGACCTTTGGATGAGTAAAAACCATTAGATGATCTCTTGAAGATTCAGATCACGAGATATTAAAAAAAACAGGAAGATTCTGTTCACATTGATGAGGAGAGATATAAGTCGGAATCCAGATAATAATACATAAATATATTATATTACTATTAATAATACTCTAATATTTAATTAGACATTTGAGGAATATTTATTTATAGCATGGGCAATTTTCAATAATGGATTATAATACATCATCATTGAATAAATAATTATATAAATTTCACTTTAGTATATTATCATGAATGAATTCAATAATAATAATTAGTATGTAGTATTAGTCAGTATGTCTATGTGAGGGATGAGAAGTAGCTAGTTAGTATGTAGTAGTAAGTTAGAAGATAGATAGTTATTAGTAGTAATGTCATTTGTGAATATAACTTGATCTTAATTCCATTGATACCCTTATGTAGATAGGGAGATCAAGGTTATCGAATAGTAGTTTCTTACGGTCCTAATTTTATGGTAAATGAATTAATAATAGATAGCAGTGACATCCCACCCATAGAGCCTTTCGAAATTTGTCTGAAATAAGTCGTGAAATAAGGCTGTATGAGAAAGAATCCGTGGCTAGATCCAAACAACTAAACATTTAATACTTTATTAATTGCATGAGTACTTTTTATATGTCAGCCTAATTTAATAACTGTATAAATACCTTCAATAATTAATTTTACATGAAAGTATCGCCATACCTTAAAATGTTTATTGTAAAGAACTTAATGAATAGTTAAACATAGGTGGTCTTTGCAAATATTTTTTTACTACAAATATACTTTTATTTATATTATTATAATTTATTATTATTATTATTATTTAATTATTTTATTAATTATATTATTTATTATTATTATTTATTATTATTATTAATTATTATCTATTATTATTAATAAGTAGTTTAAGTAGTTAGTATGTTAGTAGTGATAGTAGTAATGGTGATGCTGGTAGCAATAATATTGGTAGATGAACAGAAGAAGTACAATATGTACTTACTGTTTCGTGTTAGTATGAAGGAGTTACTTTAACATATTACTTTGAAAAGTGTTATTTATCGGCTGTTTTCACCTTCTTTCCTGTGCAGTTACCCTTATATTAAATCATAAAAAATCTTAATATTATTATATATATATTTAATATTTATATATTTTATATATAATATATAATATATTATATATATATCATATTTATTATTTATAATTTTATTATATTATATTATTATTTATATATATATAATAATTATTATTTATATATAATTTAACATATATTATATATTAATATATTATATATATATTGATTATATTACATATATTATTTAATATTAAGTATGTATTTGACCTAACTTAAACTCATCCCCTAGAATACATTATAGTATTTCATTGATAAGAAAAGTTTAATCTTCTCTTAATAGTAATATATTTTATTGTTAGATACATGTAATAAATTTGGTCTAAAGTTTTTAGTTAATAATGATTAAGTCCTTTAAAATATATCAATTATTGAAATTACCTTTTTATAGTTTGGTTATTTAGGTTATGCGGAGTAGTTATTTTGTTATAGTCAACAAAGACTTTTTATTGAGTCTCTTAGATTTTTATTGAACGAATCATATATATATTATATGCTGCTAATGTCGTGAGTATATACAGTTTTACTATGTGTATACTTAAGAAAACTTATCTGTTCTAACACGTTCGGCTTCTTCTATTTCTTTCTCTACGGCCCCTCATACTATATAACCTACTTTGCCTGAGAGGGTTCACTAGATTTTTTGTGTTCTATTTCTCAAACTATTCACCAGGGTGTTTCGATACCGTTATTTCACAGTATCTCCCTTTCATAGTAACTCTACTATCAAAAAGTAAATATCAAATTATCAATTACTAAACCTACCCTATAATTACCTTTATAATATTTAACCCGTTGTATCCAACTCCGCCTTCCTTATGCTTTCTTGTAATTACCTTATTTTAACCCAATCCACTCTCAGTCCTATCAACTATAACTTTAGTGAAGCTATATTTTTCCGTAATATCATTATTATCTGACGCAGTCAATATGTGACTTTAATTTTATATGTTATTATTCACCTACATTATGGGTGATAACTATTTACCCTACTCACTACATTTTCCTTTCTGCTAACTGCCCGACATGTCATCTATTAAATATTACTTCTAACTGAGTAATTATCTATATCTATTATCTCCTATTTCAATACATCTCTACTAACTATTATATATTATATCTAATATATTATCTTTTTATCTACACTTCTACTATAATATTATCTATAATTATTTATTAATGTACTCATAGATATACGGGCTCACAGGAAAATGATAGCGCCACACTAGGTATTGATCAAAATTCAATACACTCCACTATGGTTGAAATCCTGGCTCATACTATATTAAAATAATTGATAAATTAAAAAAAAAAATAATTTAGGATGGTGAAACTCAAACCTCCACAGTAATATATCAAAAATAATAAAGACTTAGATAAAAATAGATACCCTGATAATTTGATAGTTCCAATTAATTTATCATAATAACTAAAAATTATAAATGTGTAGATAGATTATATTTTCATGTTTTCCTTTGTGAGATTATATTACAGATAAATGAAGAGTTTAACTATTAATAGGTGGAATGAATTTCAGATAATATATAAGTGATAACCTTTCCTATGAAGGTGTGTGAGAGTGGTGACCTAATTGAATAGGATAAATGATCACGCCGGCGAATGCGATCCAGTCGATCAAACAATTAGAATATCGTAAGGGTTTCGGCGACGGATAATAATATTTGTCAGAATGGAATTAAGGTAGGATCTCACCTTGACATATGTAGTGTAGCTTTGTGACCCCTGTGAGTGATTTTTGTAAGTGTGGCGCAATATGCGTGAGGCGTGTATCACCTTAGTGTTCCAATATATTGAACTGCTTCCGTCGGTGAGAGGTAATTAACTCAGCTCACCTCTAATGAGTAGCCATGTAATTTATTTTTACTCATTTCTTCCCTCCTTTCTAAGGTTTTTGTGTCTCGTCTCTATCGGTTGGATCATCTTCGATTCATCCTTCCCTTGATCGCAATAAACCACCGAGAATCACACTTTTGAGAGTTCTAAGATAATTGTGAACAGGTGTGATGAGGTGAACACGACCCGGATTGTATTTGAAGTAGGCACTGAGGATGCATACGGTATGCAGTTATGATTTGACACAGCTCCAGATATTAGAGGAGTTAGTCGGGTTGCTGATTTTCATGTCTCCTCCTTTCCTGTTCGTCGGAGTCTATCGTTGACTAGTCACCAATAGTGCGATGGGGGATCTGTAGTAGAGTGAGTAGGCGATCGTTGTATCTGTGCGAGAGTGAAAGCAGCCTCTCGACGGAGTAATATATATGTATTCAGACGGTTTTTTTCCTCCGGATAATTCCAATGTAGGTGTTGTTTGGTGTTTTTATGGAGAAGTATGGGAATAGTTGATAGTTTACGTCTGTGGGGCGGTGATGCAGAGTCTGCAATATTACGAGTTCGACGTAGGAGACTTGGTTGCGTGAGTTAAGAGGAAAGTAATTTATTCAGACCGAGAGGCAGGCAGATGTATTAATGAATCTCATTGTTCACATGTGTGTGCACCGTTTCAAAACTCCGAGACGGACTGAGGAGGGGTGGGGGTTTATTATTTTATGTTCGGTTTGTACTTATCTGTCTTGTGATTAGCCATTCCATTGTTCCTTTTAGAATCACTTGCATGGGTCTTCGTAAGACATCTGCGTGGGTCATTCATGTGAGCGAATTTGATATAAATTAGAGCCCATGACAGGAGTGGACGCCTTGACGTTATAGGTAAGACCATAACCACACTATTTCGCAGGGACGAAGAGTATCAATTGCGATTATAGGCGGCAGCCATCTAATCGCTGAGGCCGTCAGAAAACTGAGCACAGCATGTGATGAGGAATATGGTGGTCCAGAGGGTTGTGCGTCTGACAGAAGTACAGCATAGCCACAAGACGGATCACCAGGCGTCGGATCACGCCTCGATTAGTTTAGCAGCTTCGAGTAGATATCACGTGATTGATGAGTATAAGCGGCCATCGCAGCACGTGGCGACGGAACGTGAGGACGAACAGCAGAAGGAAATGCGATCGAGCAGGAGCACGTGTATAACAAGGAGAGTCGGGGAGTAGAAATAGACGTTCGTGCGTGAGATGAGGAGGTCCCCTCCAGCCGAACCACCAGATCAAATGGTTGGGTACGAAAATAGTTGTCGTCAGGGCAGGTTCATCTCTTACATTATATAATCGACAACTTCATGGCAAGCACCTTATGTGAAGTCACAAAGGGATGATATGGGTTGATAGTTTTTAGGCCGTGTTGCGATGAGAGATATGTACGATAAAATCTGATGTATTGGACATATGTACTACTTAGCTTAAGTATATTTAGTCTGTGTTAGTGACCTATTTGCTTCTTCGGCGAGGGAATTCTGTTGTTGTTTTCATATACACAGCCAGAACGAGTAATTTGAGGAGTTCGGATTTTAGCGACAGATCCACATTAAATCCAATTATGATGATATCTACTATCCGACAGAGCCAAGCTAGTAGTTGGTCATTCAGATCATGTTTACTGAGCATATACAACTTCATATCAAGGGCCATCGGACACACAAAGGGACGGGACGAGTCGAGAGTCATAATAGTTCATAAAGTGAGTAGTCATACTTACTAGATCAACGCCTCGGTCTATTTTGATTGATACTCATACAACAGGTGTAAGTTAGGTGTTGGGGAGGCTGACCTTATTTATAATTATATCGCATGTCAGCATATGTCTATTAATCGTTGAGATATGAATTACGGGCCATCTGTTGGGACGCATAATAAAGGGTACTCTGCGATCTATTCATCCTTTTCCAAGATTTTGGAGGCGATGAAAGACATGTAAAGAGTTACAAATGCACTGCGTATAGATCAAATCGTTTCTCAGAATAGTGTATTAATGCTGTGTCCTGTGTTTGTCGCGATGATGAGGGAGTGGTCATCTAGATATCAGGCCATTAGAAATTTGACTATGAAGTTTACAGGAATGGATGAAACCATATTAAGATTAGGTTCGCGGGAGGAATGGTGCAAGTGTTTTCGACTCCCTTGCAAGATCTTAAAAAGCACTGTTAAAGTTTTATTGATGAAATAGAAGCCATGGAGTTCTCCCATTGTGAAATATTTTTCAAAGCTAGCTGAAGTTGCGCTCAAAGAAATGAAAACCTAGCACCGGCATGTGTAGGCCAAGTCAATCATATAATATATATATAATATATAATATTATATATAAATTACTAATATATATATAGTCGTTATATATTAATATATATAATATATATATTATATTATAATACTATATATATATATATATATTATATATAATATATATATATATATATATATATAGTGTTCAAAAATATGGAGATGTTTACAAAAATGTTCATAAGCAACGTAAAAAGGTTGACCTATATAATTAAAAGAATGAAAAAACAGTTCGCACTAAAAAAATATGTAGTACTAGAAAAAAAAGAAAATAATAAAGAAATTAGGGAAAAGGTGTAAACTTTTTTAATTCTTGACAATATTTATGCCTGCACTTTACAAACTTAAATAGTAATTTTATAATATATGCTAATAATATAATGTTTTTGTATTGAGATATAATGTTTTTTCTTTTTACTATTTGACGTTGTGTAAATATAAATATTTGATCTTTTGTTCAAATGTTCGCACTAAAAAATGGAATGTTCTTTTGCCAAATAAAGTAATTTTGATGCGCGGATCCTTCCCCAGATCGCTTTACCATTATGCTTTCAAGTTTATATATATATATATATATATTATAATATATTACTAATAATATATATATTATATATACATAATATATTTACTTGATAATATATATTATATATTATATATATATACTATATAATATATATGAGGGATATATATATATATATATATATAATAATATATATATATATATATATATATATATATATATTTCATTGTAAAAAACGAACGTGTTGAATATTTCCAGATGTAATTTTTAATAAATAAAAAAATCCAATGAATTGTCGTTTATTCTTAAACATCTTTAAGTATTAGTGTTCAGTCTTGTGTAGCCAGGGCAAAATATAAATTAGCTTCATAAACAGGCGAAAGAGGCGGTTTCAACAGGTAAAGGTAAATAGATTACCCCGTACCTGTCTATTTAGGTTCCTCAACGTAAACTAAGCCATTACTTGGAACTATCAAAAAACAAAAATCAACGACTACCTGTGAAGTGGAGAAAGAAGAAGAAAATAGATAACCACACTTCCTCCAATTTATAATTGGTGGCTCAAGCGGAAGAACACAATCTCAAGAATATGTCTACAGACAGCAAAAACCAGCAGCCTTCTGCAGAAGAGCAGATTGAAGAAACTATTGCTGGTATCAAGCTGTAGCCCCTCAATGTTTTCTGAGACGTCCGCTCCAACCTGGTTCCGTGTTTTGGAGGTGCAGTTTCATCTGTGAAAAAATTACTTCGGAGAAGACAATGTACTTCAAAGTTCTCTCCCATCTGGCAACAGATGTCGTCGACCGTATCTCCTCTACAGAACTCGATTCCCAAGCCTACACTCCTCTGAAGAAAGACGTGATTTCAAACAAGTTTACATTGGCAATCCTTTTCTCCACTTAAGAGAAATGCTCAGTTATGGCACCAAATTAAAGATTGGAGAAGACATCATCCGAATGCAGTTTTTGGAGACTCTTCCAACCAACATCCAACCAACTATGGCTTCGTAGACATCACCTACCATGGAACAACTTGGTGAAGTAGCCAATGATCTAGTTGTTTTGGTATCGTCCGTTCCTGTCATGGCAGTGTCAACAGCAACGACTACACAAGCAACTACATCATTAGCAGCAGCTACAACAACAGCAACAACAACAACAACAACAACAACAACAACAACAACAACAACAACAACAACAACAACAACAACAGTAGGACTTCATCCATATAGTCAGAAACAACGACCCCACGTTTGCCGTGCCCACATCTACTTCGCTCAACAGGCAAGAACATGCGTGCCATGATGCAAGTGGCCTGACAAATCTAACGTACATATGCAACCCTCGTCTCGTCCTTCTTCTAAATCTTCTTCTCCTATACCAACTGAAAACTAAAAGAACGAGCTGATTGCTTCGCCATAATCAGTTCGCAACTTACTATCAATGTCACAATATTCGGCGCAGATACACTCTTCCCCTTGGGCACCGGCGCTTCAGTTTCAAGTCTACCCTCTTCTATGGTAACCAACATGCCATTATTTTCCACTAACGTCAACTGTTCTGCAGCCAATAGTTCGCATATCAAGTATCATGGTGAAATGGTGACATATCTAACGATCAAGAAGCTTCGCCGAGAATTCCATTGGACTTTCATAGTAGCTGATATCGCGATGCAAATATTGATTATGGATTTTCTACACCATTACAACTTAATTATCGATTGTAGGAAGAAAATTCTACAAGACACAAATACTTCTACTAGCAACTCTTCAAGTCTCTCCCGAAGAAGTTTCTTCATTGCAAATTAACGCTATAATTAAAGACTCCAATATCTCATCTATACTTCACGTGTTTCTACAGTTAACAACAACTATTGACTTAACAAACATCAAATTTAATCCAATATGACCTGTTTGTTATATTGCTCATTAAATTGGATTGCCTCAGGTACTCTCCCATTCCCTGGTGGAATTGGATAGACCTTTGGCCTTTGCACACTAGAAGAGATATAAAAAAGGTGTTTTATTTGTAGTTGTGAAAGTCCAATGTAGTGAGAAAAAGAGAATAATTAAAAGCATCTCGTATTTTATCAGTAGAGTACACGAAATAATAAGCATAATGGTTTGGTATAAGACAGAGATCTGGACAGAGAATTCTTGATAATATGTGGAAGGAAGAGTCATGTGAGTTCTCCACAAAGGAAAAGGGTTTTCAGTAATAACCATAGTAATAGCAATAATAAAAGGAGAGCGAAGAAACAGTCCTACCGTTAGAAAAGTTCTGAAATCATGAGCATGAGGGAGTTGGTAATTAGAAAACCCTAGATTCTCACCTTTGTAAGAACTGCCTGAGTGGGACCGCCGCAGATATGACATACGTACTCCAAAAAAGAACGAAAAAATACGTTAGTAAGCACAAATGAGTTAGATGGATAGAAAAAAAGGAATAGATGGAATATCGTCTAAAATGGAAATATTTTGTATGAGTTCAGTTTTAGCAGAAGAAAATACACAGTTTTAGGGTCCCCAAAAGAGGTATGAGTATAAAAGGAAGAAAAATTAAGTTACAGTTGACATAGTTTTGGGGTAATAGTTGAGATTATCGTAGTCTGATGAAATATCGATATTTTTTCCGATAATCGTTTTTTTTAACTCTTTCGTCCCCATGTAAGAGCAATAAAAAACCGCTGTCAAATCTCTCTCATATATAAATATATTCACTATACCGATTTTTTTTTATGTTTAAATTCGATTTAGAACCCATTAAGTTTAGGTTATAATAAGTTTTGTTAAGTATACACAGTAAATCTGTGTCTACTTAACAAAACGTATCATAACCTTACTGATTTTTCGAACGTAAAAAGAAAATATATATGAAAACAACGAATAACTTTGCTTATAAATATGTCGTAATTGTGACATTTTTTTATTAACAACATGGGGCAGCGTGGCTTCAAACCCATATCAAAACATCGATTACTCTTAAAAAAATATCGATTTTATTTTAGATTACGCTATACTCCCAACTATTTACATTAATTTTAAAATGGCAGAAAAAGCAAGAGAAACAAGAATATGTAATACAGCTACAATTTTCTACGGTGAAAGATTATATTTTGGCTGAGAATAGGTTATGAAAGATTATTGATGAAAAAATAATTAAATTGGATTTTATAAACATTGACAATTCTTTAAGGCAACTACGTAAAAAGGCTTGGTTGAATTAAAGTGTGTGAGTTTTACGTGATGGGTGGAAAATGAAGTTCGTTCATGTTATATATTCTGCGCTTCAAAGGACAATTCCCACTTAAGTAATGAAGATAAACTGCTATAATGTTTAGCTGAATTTAAGGAGGTGTGCTGTGTGCTGCGTGCTGTGTTTTGTGTTAATTACTAAAGGGGTCAGGAATGTAAGTAGGAAGTTACACTTACGGCTCATGGCTGTCAAGGATTAGGCAATTTGTAGGGGAAGATCACCAACTATATCTTTAGAAGTAGAGTAAAGCCACTGATCATGTTGAATGTCGCAATGATGATTTTCAGAGAAAGGAGGAGACTAGAAAGCGTGTTCCGTTTTGCAATTTAGGATATCGAAAAATTTGGGAGAGTTGAGAGGCAGTTAATAGATCGCCGAACCATTTTAAAAACAATTTATATCATGCATGCAGTTAACCTTGTATGTTGATAGTTCAAAACAACAAATTAATCTTTTCTTTTCACAGTGGGTTCAACAGGGTGACCATTTTTTTTACTGTTGGGTAGGGCATTTTTTTTTGTGTTAACTTTATCTACATTATTAAAGCTCTGGTAATTAATTTCTATATCAAATTCTCAAATATTTTGATGTAAAGCATATTTATTGTAAAGTAAAACTTTGGTAATTAAGCATTTAAACTGTTTCTAAAAATATTCTTTCTACATAAATTCTTTTTTTAAATTTTGTATCAAAATCGTGAAAATTGTATTTTTTGGGTGCTTTTTAATGAGGAAAGAAGCATCTAAAGACTGAAATTTGTTTTGAAGTTACAGCTATAACAATGGCATAATCTTTAAAAAAAAATTGGATCGTTGAGACTTCCCTACATGTGTCACAAAATGACTGATTTTAAATAACTGCCAAATTTAGAACTCAATATCTCTGGTGGACAAATACATAAAAATAAGAAATTTAAGTGCATTACATTACTTTATTATAAGTAACCGTCGATAAATTATTTGGTTTGATATTAAAGTAGTTTAAGTGATGCAGCTTTACAATGGCATAAAAAATTAAATCCTTTTATGTATTACTATGGGCTAATGAAATGTTGCAATACATATTTTTCTGGATAATTATAGATTTATGGATTTTGCTTTAAAATATAAACAATCATCATATGGTTGTATGATACCACGGAAATATGTGCTACGAAAAGTAAGCCCCTTAAGAAATTTTTCGATTTCATAAGAAAAATTTTAGAAAAATGTGAAATTTGGTCATAATTCACTGATTACCAGATGTCTAATCTATATGAAATAAAAGTTAAAATACATTATTTTGCTTGTTCTAAAACTATAATTTCGAGCGATTTTCTGTGTCACTAACAATTTGTTTTCTAATGATAATTGGGTGCCAACTGTGAATACATCATAAAAAATCTACCACATAGAGATGTGTTCTAAGTATAAATTTTAGATTTACCTTTTTCAAAAAGAAAGAAATATGTTATTGGTTTGTTTATTTTAGACGCCTTTTTTTTATTAAAACAAGCGAAAAATTAAATTGTTTCAACTTTTCCATAAAAAAAATCGGCAGAAATAAAACAGGAATGGAATACTTACTTAATAGCAAAGACAGCAGCGATTAATCCCAAACCAAAAATTAGAAAAATTTTGTTATTTCTAATTTGTGCGCACTGGATTGCATTGCAACCTACTATAGTATAATGTCAATAGTATACTTTTGTGAAATGATACCATAACCTTAGACCTGAGTAACTTATAACTCATCTAACCTAATCCTGTACGAATAGAAAGCTAAAAGCAGTCCACTTTTGAACTCGCTCATAAAATAATATTAATATTTATAATATATATAATATAATATATAATATATACTATATAATAATATATTATATATTAAATTAATATATATTAATATATAAATTAAATTATATAAATATTAAATATGATATATTAGATATATTATAATATATATTATAATATAATGCAAATAAAATAGCAGTAATATATATATATTATATTAATTTATATACTAAAATTATATATTAATCTCACGTATAATATATATATATATAGTAATAAATATATCATAGGAAATTAATTAAAATTAGATAGCAAAAATTAACACAACCTCACAAATTGTAGATTTCATAAATAATGATAGGTAAATAATAATATTTGATGTGTTATGTAGATAATAAATATAAAGGTTGTAAATTATATAGTATTATTTATATTTACTGCAGATTCTCATAAAATACGTTATGCACTTCAGGTGCTAATTCGTTTATATATTTAATCTTACTAACTTTTAACTTACCACAGCACTTAAAGAAAATAATAAAACTTTCTCGTTTAGGATTAAGTAAAATAAAGGTAGAATAAGTAAGAAGATTATAGATACTTATTTTATATTTTATTTTATGATATTGTTTATGGAAAGTTTAAGATCTGTAACTTTTACTTTAGGGTATGTTACTAATATTTTATAACTATTCTCTATATATATATATAATCTATCTTCACATTTATTACGTCTATCTTTATGACTATCTATTAGTTCTCATACTCTCATTTCCATACACAATGAAGTTTTAATGAACTTTCACACAATACTTTCACTAGTAACATCAGAGTACTCTCAAAGGTAATTTTCAATAATTCTTCATGCTCTTGTTTTAGCTAATTCTCCACACATTGAAACTTATCTGAAAAATAGAATTGAAATACAATCCAAGTTGGCTCAAAATGTTCTTCTCTTTTCTCATTAGCTCGATCTTCTTCTTCTTGAACAAATTATACTCTCTCTCTCTTCTTTTCTCTTCTCGTTCTCTCTTTCTCTCTCTCTACTGCTCAAAATCTTTCATCTATATTTCACTATTCAGCAACGGAACAGTCGTTACACCTCAAAAACAAATAAGACAATTTTTTATTCACTGTCCTGTGTGTTTACACATCTTTAAAATAAGTGACTAAACTATTTATTCCGGGGATTACGTTGGAAAAAGCATTCGCGCACGGAACCCGAGAAAACTTTTGTTCGACATCCAGCTACACCTTACATACACCCCGTCTTCACCACAAAGAGAAGCAAAAGCGCGAGAACGCACACAGCATCGCTGCTTCCCAAACCACGTTGCAAACCACTTCTAACGCACGTAAACGTCACAGTCAGCCCGCGCGACCCTTGTTAAAGTCCTCTGATTTCGAGCAATAAATGTTGCTGTCAGCTGACGAAAAACAATGTACTTGCTACATCTTAACACAATTTAATTAAACATAAACATTGTCGGGAATGTGCCTTACCCAGAGTATGGAAAGCATTCTTGTAAAACATCATAATTTATGTTTGTATCACGCTTTGTATATTATTATAGTGTATAATATATATAATTAGGACGTTTCGAGTTTTGATGAAAAGAAAGATAAAAATTATAAATAAGATAAGAGTATGTGCTTGTACATATTCCATCTGAGCGACGCGCGCTCGGGGAAATGTGTTCCGGTTTCGAGAGTGAGAGATATTTCACTGATCTCTGAAGTAAATAGATCGATTGAGAGCGTTGCGAAAGAGTTTTGCACACCTGCTGCCTGCATACTCTTAGTCTTTAATGGAAAAAGCATGCATTTAGTCTTATTCTTTCGTAGATGAGAACGTGTCGTATAAGAAATGAAGAGTTCTCTCTATTTGAGAGAGAACGCAATGCCATACTGTGGAAGGTTAATTGCGAGAGGCTAGAGGGGTTTCAACAATGGAATAATATGGATGCAAAAAATTGGGGGATTTTATAGAAAAAGAAAAAAGAATGACTACTTGAAAGAGATCAACGTTTCGAGATATATTCCACTGTAGTGGCCATGCCATGCATAAGAGTCGTTAAGCGAGAAACCTTCGAATGAAAAAAATTACATTAAACAATCACGAACAGAAATCCCGAGACCTGGAGGAGACGGGCGAGCGTAGGCGCAGTTCCTAGTCATGCAATTGTATAAAACATATACTTTGACTTATCATGGGCAGTATACAGTGGGGGCAGGCGGGTCACCACTGAATAAAGTATTGTAGTCTCCCCAATAAAAAAAAAATTATTTAGGACACGAAAATATATATAATTAATATATGAAATCTAAATAATAGTATCGTGTGATCCACGACACAAACGTTTAAGGTAGTAAGTGTGAAGATAAAGAAAGTTACTTGAAAAGTACGATACAGAAGGTGTCCTTGTAGATTGCAATGAGGTAGTATATATAACTTATACAGAGCGTAGGGATGAGAGTGAGAATAACTATAAGGACCTAAAAAGAATTTTAGAGAGGAGCTCTAAAAGTAGATAGATGTCGTACTCGTGTTTATAAATTCTAGTTATAAGTAATGTATTTAGAGTGATAAAAAATTATTATATAGGATAATACCTAAAAATAAATGGTCAAGAATATATAGGTTATATGAAATTTATATAGTAGCACATATAAATTAGTAAGATGGATACGATTGTTAAATAACTAGTGTTATGTATGATGTTGTATGAGAGTAATTGATAAAATCAGTGAAAGATTGGAGGTAATTGTGTAGCGTGAAAATAAAAGGTTACCTAAGTAAATATAATTGAGAGAATAATGATGTGTGTGTTGAGATTATAGGGTTTTAAGAGGTGTAATATTATATTTTATATATATATATAGTGAGAGAATTATATATATATATGATATAAGTATATATATGGTCGATATATATATATTCATTCAAGAAGATTTTATAGTATATATATTTGTGGATTTTTATCAAGGAGTTACGTATGATATATATTGTAGAGTTTAGTTGCTAGGTTAAAGAGTACTGGGGCTACTTGTAATCACTTTTTGCACACGTGCCCTAAGGGAACCGTAGTCTTCGCCATGACTTTGATATTACCTATGATTTACTCTGATTTTTTATAAATATGAGCGAGAGTAGTACCCGTATATCCAGTCAATACTAGAAAAGTCTGAGCGAATATACTAATGATATAATACAGAATAAAACACAATTGTGGTTCTCAACTGTTATTTCATAAATGGATTCGTGTTGTAATGAAAATTACGCCAATCTCTATAACAATTCTGTCTGTTTTATTAATTCCCTGAAATCGAGATAACGTGGAACTAATATTGTGTATCGTATTACGTACATTGAAGATATGCGCTAAACGTGCTCTGTAAACAGACTTTCCTCTGTTGTCTCTCCGTCTCGCTGCAGTTCCGAACCTGGAAACGCAACTATATAAATAAGTAACTTTATAAAGACCGAAACTAATAAAAATTCTTTTTATCTATGAATCGGGTTTAATTGATGTTGAAGATAGAGGTAGAGTGACTTGATATAAGACGTCAACCATTTTTGATTTTAACATTGGGAGAGCCACTATATCCGAGCATCACAACAGTCAAAAGTCAAATAAGTAATTTGTATGTATAGTATATAATGTAATGAGGATATGTGCAGTTGATAATTTAAACAAGTATGGGTCAAAATTATTTTAGAGCTTATATTATCAAGTATATAATTATAGTAGGTAGTAAATCTACATATAAATTAAATTATCTTCTTTGTACTCAAATATATAAAAAGAAATTAAATATATTATAATATAAATATTCGATCTGATTTATGATAAACGAGATGATAAATGTTCAATATATCAAGAATTAATGGCTCGAGTATAGATAAGAGTGAGAGAAGAGAGATAATACACTCACTCTGTTACATGCGATTTATATAACCCGTTCTATAACTACGATCTATATCATCGATTGGCAGCTTAGAATAAAGATCAAATTTATGTAAATCCAATCGATTTTACGTATATGTTTTTTGAAGACCAGAAAACTAGGTTGTTTTTTTGGTTATGTAAACCACTTGTTATCTAACTAATAATAATTAATAATAGTATCACCTAATTAATGATAATTATGTTTCATCTTACATAAATAATAAATTCATCAATGTTGTTTGTAAAAGTAAATTTTAAATAAAGAAATAAAAGATGAAAGTTTGAGAGCACGCAGATTTATCACGAGTATAGTAAAATCAACTAGTATACATAATAATTAACTATAAGGAGTAAGATATTAGGTATATAGCGTTATATATAATTTACGTAGGATAAACTAAAACAAAACAAACCACGTGAGTTATATTTATATCACCTGATTGGAGTAACTGAGGTTCGACCTACTATTATTGCTATAAGAAATTAGAGAAACATTTATTGAAACTTCTTTATAAATCTCAAATATTGCTTTGTGCGTAAAGTAAATGTAAAAAATATAGACGATTATTTATTAGCTGGCGTAAATTAAATTAGGATCAAACAGTAAAGTAAGTAAAGGACGATTTATCCACCACAAACTTATTAAAATCATATATAAGACATAATTTAGGATTATAACTTAATTTTATAAACAAATAATAAAAAAGTCAAGACATTTTTGTTCTAAACAATAATAAGAAACTAAAAAGAGTCTGTTCCAAAATAAACAAGAGAGATTCTCCGGCCGAATGTTTGCGGGCGCGATATCTATTGAGTATTGAAAACTGCTGTATACGCGTCATTAGATGGTACATATATTTTGGTCACTATTTAACGTGTAGTTTCGAAAGTACCATGAGTTCGGAAGGTTCATTTTTATATTCATATATGTTCACTCAAGTTATTCATGTCTGCCCTTGAGAACGCGTCTATAGAACGCGTATAGTCTTGGAGCGTATGTTGGGTTAATCACTGGTGGTTAATAAAGATAATAAAAGAAAACATAAAATTATTATATAAGAATTTCAAAAATAAATTAAATTCTTGTCTAATTAAAAAGTTAAAATATTAAATAATTTAAATAAAATTGCAAAAAAATAAAATTAAAATAATACATACATATGTTAATGATAATGAAATGAAAAAAAAAAAAAAAGAAATTATTTGGTGAGCTATAAAGACAAACGTCAATTACCGATAACGATGTATTTTCTCAAAAAAGCAGCCCCGATCATTACAATTTCAAAGAAACTGTATAGCTGAGCGGAGAATGAGTATAGAAAATTTTATATACAGTCCCAGCAATTAAATAAATAAGTAATAAACAAAAAATTTTATCTCCAATTTTTTAAAGGTTTGTACATTGAATAGTTTCAGTTTAAGAAACCTTAAAAACTATTTTTGCTCATTTTAAGAAATGTACCGTGCACTGTACTGTAATAATATCTAACTAATTAACTAATCAATAAAATATGTTTATACTATCTTGTTCTGTAAATAACATTGTACTGCAAATTTATTCAATTATTAATTAAGGATAAATAAAATACTGCTTGCTATTTTAATACAACTTTAGAAGGTAAAAATTTTAAATTATGATTTTTTCTGGGGTTTAAAGTTATACGCGATACCGCTGCCTTTAACTAATGTATTTTTAGAATATTGCTTAAATGTACCTTATAAGAGAAAATAGTCAATTTTCATATATATACTTTTCTCAAAATAATAACTAGTAAAGTGACATAAGTCAATGCGGAGATTTTGATTAAGAAGACATTTGAACAAAGTAGCAATTCCGGTTCAGTTCGGCCCCGAACCAAGCTAGTTTCCGCCGGAACCTGGTAACTGTCCTGAAAATCGAGGTCCTGGCCGAGAGTTCCGGTACATCCCTAAATAATAATACTATATATATAATTAATATATATATATATATATATATATTATATATATATATATATATAAGTATATATATATATATATGATAATATACATATATTTTTCAAACAAATGATATTAATAAGTGTGATTTTAATGAAATATTTAGTAAGTAAAAAGATAATATTATTTCAATAACTTCATTTTTGTTTTTACTTTTTTGACAGCAATTTATTATATAATCTTTTTTAAAAAAACACATGTGGGCATATAGCGGGATTTTTCTCAGTGAGCTTTCTCTGAAAAAACCGGTGTGGGTTTCTTCGGGTCCGGTCCTACTCAATGCCAACTCCTGTGAGAAGGAAGACATAAAGAAGCGGCATGGGGGCGTTGAGAGTGGAGCAACCTCAGAAGGAGTCTCCACTTTGTCCTGGAAATGTGCACATCTGCGTGTAGGTGGGGAAGTAATATTGTCTAGTTTGAATATAAATATTTATATGTATACATTTTGGTGATGACCTGATCGTTGTCTCCTGGTGGTCGAGTTTCAAGTTTTGGGCCATTGGTTCTGACAGTGTTTCTCTATATTTAGCTGAAATTTTTGGGGAGGGTGAGTTTAGTCAAAATGTATTGGGCAGTTTTTTGAGTAACGTGTTAGTTAGTTTGGTGAATGGATTGAGTAAGCATGACTAATTGATGCGGGAGCGGGAATATATGTGTATCAAATTCATTATAAGAATTTACTGTGAGGAGGTGGGGGATTAAGTCTGTGTCGGGAGGGGTGGGAGAATTTTGGTTACATGGGTGGTTTGGATTTAGGTTTTCTTTTAGATATTGTTCCCCACCTATCTCCAGTGTGGGTTGGGATTGGAAGATTATATAACATAAGAATATGAGACAGTAAGAAAGCCACTGGCCTCATCCCGAGACTGTATCACAACCCATTAACAAACAACTCATGCAAATCCACTAAGCACATTACGATTGTCAAATTTACTTTGTATAAGATAAAAAATTTGGCTTAACTTCAGAAATGATGTTAATATTATATATAGATATGTATATATAATTATATATATAATATATATTATATATATAATATTATATATATGTAATATATATTATATATAGTATATTAATATATATTATAATATATATATATATATATATATATTATATATATATATATATATTATAATATATATATATATATATAATAGCCGTATATAATTAGTATATTCATTATATATATATATATCTTAATTATAATATATTATATATATATATATAATAGTATAATATATAAGTATATATATTATAAATATATATATAATATATATAACCATAGATATGATATATATATATATATAATTAATACTAACCGTATATATAATATAATAAAATATAATATAATGATATTATATATATATAGTATATTATATATATTATATATATATATATATAAATATAGATTGATATATAATTATATATATTATATAGTAATACCAAACCAATCCACTTCATTATAATAGTATGAAGTCACACATTGTGCATCTAAACATTACCATCATCTACTATAACTAAAAACCTGCCAATTTTTGGCTTCGTCTAAATATATTTATAAGATACCCAACCCATCCATATATACCTATTATCCAACTTTTCTTAATGGTTGTAATAGAGTCACAATCAATCCACCTGCGACAAGTCATTCCAAAATTAACAACTCTATTACTTAAAGAAATCTTTCTTATATCAAGATGGATGCTTTCTTCTTAATTTTTATATGCCCCCTGGTCACCTGTCATGCTCTACTATGAAAAATTTGTTTGGTCTCTGTATAATCAAGGTAGAAATTAAATATTTTCTAGACTGTGTATCATTCCTCTGCGAAATCGCCTTCTAACAGAAAACATCCTAACTCCTTCAGACTCTCGCTCATCATGAACAAAAATGTTGGATGGGTATTTTAGTGACATCCAGTGATAATATCTAAGGGCGCGGTTTTGTGTGATTGTAATTTTTTTGAGTTAGATTTTGGACAGTGCTGGGAACCATCCGGGGAAGCATGTTTATATTGTTCTGAGGGAGTTTTTTATAAGTCTGGTGGTAAGGGTGTGTTACTGTCACATAGTTTTTTGGGAGGGTTTCGGAGGGTGTTAGAGTTTCCGTTGAGTAGAGTGATTTGGTCTATATGAGTGGGAAATGTTAAGTTGTGTCATAGGAAGTCTAATATTTTGGGGTCTTTGTTAGGGGGAGGATTGGTTGTTCAGGAAAAACTTGTGGCGATGATATTTGGTGCGGTCGGTGGTAGGAAGGTGAGGAGGAATTTGATGGGGGGAGGCGTCATTCTGTTGGAGAGTAACCAGGTTTCTATTGTTGTAAGTATTCTTGGGTGTGAAGAGTGTCTATATTTACGTCTGGATGTTGAAATTGAGGCTGATCAGCATCTGCGTATGTGATAGTTTTGGTGGATTGGTCTATAGGGATGTCTCGTGAAAAAGATTGAAAAGAGGAATGGAGAGAAAATGGTCCCTGTGGGACACTGTGTAATTTATGGAGTGGAGAGATTTAAATTTTGCGGAGAACTTTGGCAAACGTTAGTGAAGAAAATTAGAAAGCCATATGTTGTATTTCTAGTGGGATTGAGATTTTTGTAATAAGAATGATGTGGGAACATGTCCAAGGCTTTGTTGATGTCGAGTGCTAAGAATGGATCTTATGATGGGACTTGTCGTGCAAATTTTTTATATTACTCCATTTCCACTTCGTGGCATATTTAGTAAAAGGTACAAATGGATTTATTTCGCGAGTGGTTGGTCCCGAATTGTAGTTGAGAGAGTCGTAATTTTCATGCCTTTTGTTCTTATTATTTAGAAAATAAATATAATATATAATAATATCTAATAATCATTTTTATATAAAAATCAAAAATTCATTAATAGAAAATTGCTTTGTAAGGCCGTAATCTTTTGAACAAGTAATCCTCAAATACAATTGCCGTATACCCAATAATAGCTCGTAGAGAAAGTTCCTTTATAATGGTTACGCCCTTGAAATTCACAATATTAATTCATCTTAAATAATAAATAGAAAAGTCACAATTTGGACCTTGGATATCTTGCTAACCCCTAAAATATGGGTTAGGGGCTGTAGAACCCCCCCTACTACTTTTGGTAAAAATTTTACGGATTCTTCTTAATTCATGTCAAAAACTATTATTGTACCAATTTTCAGCCAAAAAGATATGTTATTATTTCAATAAATATATATATAGATATATGATATATATATATAATATATATAATTATATATTAATATATATATATATATATATATATATATATATATATATAAATCATATATATATTATATATATATATATATATATATATATTATATATAAGGTAATATATATATATATATATATAATATATATATATATATATATATATAAATATATAATATAATATATAATAATTAATATATAATATAAATATATAGTAGATATAATAATAATGCCACAAAATTGAGAAAAATGAAACCGATATAAAAAACCGGTTTACATTTAAATTCCTTTTTGACAACGTTTTGAAATCTCAAACCTTCTCAAATTATACTAAAGATATAGAATTACATTTCTTGATAGCATTTTTAAAATGATAATAGTTGTAATCAGAGATATATTTAAGACACTTGCCAAAATAGGCCTTTCCCAAAATATTGAGTTTCATATGTATTTTCATCTCCCATTGCTCGTTACCAGGTGCTCATAGTGTCAGAAGCTTGGTTTAGTATGTCAAATGATTCCAACACTCAACCTTTTACTTGTAAGAAGTCATTGACCTCCTTCAATCGAAAGGTCAAGTATTGACCCCTCCCGGTTGACCATTGCATTCTTTCTATATTGAACATCTGAAATTTTCACTCACAATGTCCTATGAGAAACGAAAATTTATACCATTAATCATGGAAAAGAACACTTGTCTTTGATTATGTTAAATAGCTAATTATCATTATGACAAAATTACAAATTATTAAGCTATTTCTATGGAAGATAAATCTACGAGTTAACAACATTGTGATGTTGCCAACGTTCTGTAAACTTCTAAATTTTTACAATAAATCTAAATTAGTTTTATTCAATTTTTTTTTATTTATGAAAATTGAGTTAAAATTGAAAGAATTATTGATAAGATTCAATCATGTTAAACTAAATAATTATAACTTAATTTTCTTAATTTTACTTATAGTAACATTTTGAATGCTTTCTAATTGACAAAAACAGTAGCGGACGACCGATAAGGTATTCAACTCCCATTACTTGCCTCAACAGTAGACCTCTGTCCTATATTTATATCCTGCGAGTCGAATCAATGACATTCTAGAGATCATTTTTTATGTTCAGTAAAGTAGCATAATAATTTTTGATGAAGCTTCCTCTAATGAGCTTCCCCTATCATTTTTAAAGGTTCCGGCCATCTTGGAGGCGTCTTACCGACGTTTAATTCAGGGCTGTTTGATCTTTTTTTTTATAAATTCTCAGCGGAAAAATTGAAACTTTCATTCCGATTAATTTGCTTTTTTATCTTTCAAATGAAATTTTTTTTTTGTGTAAGGTTTTATTGGGGTCCCTTTTTATCTACGCTCTTTTTCTGGTACAAATCCGATAGGACCCCACAATGGCTATTCAGCCCCTCTTCTCTCCTTGCAGATATGTTAGTAAAAAAGCAATATTTTTTTGATTCGTTATATTTTAAATTTTTGATAAGTGTTTTGACATTGCATAGCAAATCAGTCCTCTCTGATGAGTATTTCATTTTTGGAATATTAATTTTGATATGAACCCACGAGTTCATAGCAATGTAAAGCTACTTCTGTTAGCATAGTCTCAAAGGTTGAATTAAATCGATTGGCCACGTTTTATCATTCGTTTCATGCACTTGAATATTAGAAAATCCGCGTCAATCACTCTTTCAACAATAACTTTTCTATTCGTCTAAATTAGATGTCAGTTTTATTTGAATAGGGGAGATATCTTCGAGTTTATCTATTCTTTATCGCCTCTCTTTTTTTCGGTGAAAGCTAAAACTATAATATTACACACATGCTCACATTTTCCCAACGTGAGTATACTTATTTTTTGTTTATATTTTTTATCACGTCAAAAATTTAAAATCATACTCAATAAATAAGCAAAAACGCTAAATGGGAATAATGAAAGATTAAAAAGATTTTCAAAAAAATTTAATAATAAAGGGTTTACGAGAAAATAAAATTAAATAAAAATTAAGAAAAGCGTAAGAATGAAGGAATAAATTCATATAATGAATGTCTATAAGAGGAAAAATTCTCGTATAAGTTGAAAATTTAGAAATTCAAATAAAATATAGTTAGGTCTAGAAATTGTGCCTTCGCCTAAAATAAAATCCTATTTTATTAATATTAAAACTTAAATATGATGGTAAAATTAATAGAATAAAAAAGGTTTAGAAATAAATAATTCATAAATCAATTTATATTTTCGTGTTTGCTTTTTTTTTGAGAGCATACTCGAAACTGAAACTTCATTTAAATTTATCTTTTAGACCTTTCCCTTTTTGAGTTTTATGATTGAAAATCAATCTCTATATATATATCTGACGAATGGTATATAAACTCATAAATATTTATTCAAAAATATTAAAAAATAGCTTTGATAGTTGATCGCGTGCCGAAAATTTCCGGGTCAAAATTTGACAAATGAAATAGCTACTTAAAATGATTCATCCAATTAAAACTACTATTTGTAATTGAATTATATAATTTTATACATAAATATATTCTTATAAAATGAATGACTCATAATATATATATACATCCATAAAAAAATTGTCATAAATAATAAAATTTTATGCCCAAAGTTTAGCGACGTTTCGAAAAATTGTGCTAACATTTCGCGCTCCAAATTCCGTTGCGTGATGATAATTGTAACTAGTGGTATGGTAGTACATAGTTTACCCTGTGGTGAGCAAGTTAAGTTACCCTTAGACAGAGGGCTTACCTCTGTTTATTAGTAATAATTAGTCTTCTCCCTCTATTAAACCTTGCTGTCACGTTCTAAATGACCTCTAGCCTTCTTTGTAAGAACTAGATTCATTGATGAACAAAAGCAAAAGTATTAGTCGATCATCTTCGTCAAAATACTTCATATTCTCAGAGTCTGAATCATCCTACAAATAATAATTATTATTGGTAGTCATTTCCATAGCAATACAATTACTTTTATTATTATTATTATCTATCATTTCATTATTGATTAGTTAGTATACTGCTTCTTATCATCATTCTTAATTATTTTTATTATTATAATTATTATTATTATTATTAACTATGAGTATAATTATTATTATATTATTATTAATTAGTATTATATTATTGCTTTCGTAGTATAAGTGAAGAAAGTTCTAGTTATCTTATTGTTACGTTATTACAACCGAATTTTTTATTATTCTGTTTCATTATCTTTCTGAATTGACAGAGTTTTTCATCTTTGTCCATGTCCGAAATATATATTTTTTCCAACTTGAAAAATTATACTACATACCTTGATTAACGTGGTTACACATATTCGGGAATTCAGAAATAATTTCGCAATGAAAAATTTATACTTCAAAACACAAGCGACTTACCTTATAAATAAACTCAGTAAATTTTCAATAAAAAACATATTGAAATAAATTCATGACTTTCAGTAAGTAAGAGAACTATCCCTAAAATCATCATTAAAATAAAAACTCGGTTCTTTATGGGCATTCGGTCTATATAGCAGTATAATACAGAGTCAATTATTATTCTTCATTCCCTTGTATATAGCTATATGTAGTAATTCCTCAACAACGATACCCTACCGGTATATAATTAATATAATCATTATATTCCACTAATTTGGCTACTTCCAAACTAATCGAGCGAAAGTGTGACCGGCAAGAGATTTGTTTGAAGCAGGAAAAATGTGGATTTGTGATCTGTCTTCATTAGCCCAGCTACCTGGGACGAGGTCAAATCCCAACATTTTAATTGGCGCCCCACGTTGGGCGTCAATCACGGCCCATATAAACATTTAATTTGCGCCACATTAAGTGGCGCCCAACTTTTGTGTTGCTTTAAATACACATCGAACCCTAATCATTCATAAAATTTAAAAATATTTTTACAATAACAAGCCCCATTTGGCGCTTTTTAAACTAACTTTTTAAAAATAGTGTTATCACCACAGGGTTTATCTTGTTGCACTAGCTTTGCTACAAGTAAATTAGTGGTGTTTGTAAGACCACTTGGACAATTTGAATGGCTCGTTTTGGTTTTTTTTTTTTTTTACCCCAAAAATTTAAAAAGTGGTTTAGAAAATCTTGATACATTAGGCTTTTATTTTTTTTTAAGTGTGGAGCTAGAGAGACATAGTCTCTCCACACATACAATTTATTGGCTCCATAGAGGGCATTCAATTTAAATATTTATTAAAATTTTCGATTTGAATAACTTCCCCCCAAATGCGGGGAATTTTTTATTTCATTTAAATATTAGAAAATTTAAAAAATCTAAATAAATATTTTACTAAAATTATTTCTTAAAAAATATTTAGCAAAAAGACTTTTAATATTCAAAATTTCATTTATATATATATATATATAACTAATAAACTTTCTTTTATATGGTACAGTTAAAAACCACTATATATATATATCTACGCAAATAAATTCATTCAAATTGAAGTTTTTTGAACTTCAATTAATTTTTTTACATAGTAAATATATTCTCTTGTTGTATGTGAAAGACTATACGTTTTTTCTTATTCACTATAGTTCTAATTTATTTAAAATTGTGTTATATATGCCTTTCAACTAGTGATAAATTTGTATTTAAATATTTCTACAGAATTATTGTTACTGTAATAATTTATGGGCGTGGCTAAATCCAAAGCTCAGATCTAGCAATATTTTTTAGTTAAATAAATAGTTATAAATTTATATAATTTTAAACATATATAATACTTTCAGTGATGACCTCGTATAGGTAATTCACATTTTACACGTTATCCGTATATTATATTAATAAAAACAACTTAGTGATAAATTGATTTTTTTTGTGTCACGACACTTTCACTTATAAATTATTATACAATATTTTCCACTGCTTTATACCGGTACATTTAGACCGGTTCATATACTTAAACATTTTTGTTAACATTATAAATCACATTTAATCTTAAAATAGTTTAAAATAATACTCTTTGTGTTGTGCTCAAGACACATTATTTTTGTACTAAGATCGGGCACTTGTACAGGATTTGCTTGTACAAATCTGATGTGGTTTGACTTTTTTAACTTACAAAGTTTTTGAAAAATTTAATATCTTTTTTGTGTCTCTCAGACACATTTTCTCTGTTTATATATTTTAAAATTTCTTATTTAATGTGCGTCTCCTATTCGATTATCAGAAATGACCTCAAAGTTATATAATATACTTATAATATAAATACCCAAAGCTGCCAATACTATAAACAGATACCAAATACCGATACTTAAAAAACTATAAATACCCAAAAACTGCCAATACTAAGAACAGATACCGAGTACCGGTACAACAAACATGCTCAACTTTTTGACGATGAAATTCCTCGTTTGGCTTGAGAACAATTACATCAGCATTTACTGCTTTAGATCATAGTGCCTTAAATATAAATAAAAACGATTATCCGTCATTTCAACTGCCTTCCTTCACCTATGCCCCGGTACTCTAGGACCGTAGCCATTACACGCCCTAATTTAAAAAATACCTACCTTTAGTGTAACATCTTAGAAATCCTTTCTTTCATCGAACTCTTTCGACAATTATGTTGAAGCGTCATACCACTATCCGACTTCTCAGCAAACTGGGCTTGCTTTAGATGCCTTCAAAGCACTGTTAAAGCAATGGTTTCAGTATTCCGTCACAGCCCCACTAGTTAAAAAATCATTTCGTAATCTTCTCAAATAGAAGATTTAAAATCCAGCAAAGGTCAAGGAGACCTTAATATTAAAACTAATAACCTAAAGCTCGGATTGTATAAAATGTATATTTAAACTAAAGCAATAAAAAGTTACAAAACGAATCCCTAAAAAACAAAGTATAACTGTCGTTACAGTTCTTGTTCACTACTTAGGTTATTTACTAGCAACAAAAATTGCCCTCTCGAACTCAAAAACACGGTGCTTGGGAAAAATGCTGGTGAAAAGTGGGACCCTTGAACTCTTTTAAAATGTTAAATCAATCTCTTGTTGTCCTGGAAGCTTCAGGGCAAACTTTCCAAGCAATGGTATATTAATTAATCTCAAAGGTCAGATCATACTCCACCCTCTTATGACAATTGGAAGGGTCAAGGAGCTATACCAAAACAATCTGGTTTTAACATCAATAATAACACACCACACCAAAATAAAAATTTCATTAAAAATAATAGACCATGTAGATTTTGTTTGGGAGGTCACTCTGCTACAAATTGTGACCTTCTTTCCACTGTTGAACTTAGAGAGCAATTTATCAAAAGTCATAATTGGTGTGGGAAGTGTTTATCATCCAAACATTTGACCATGAGTGTCAGTCCAAAAAATTTTGTTATAAATGTAAATCTTCTGAGCATCATACTGCTCTTTGCTAGGAAACATCGTTGATTGTCTCTTAATTCTTGGCATCTGACCTATAAAAGTAGTCATTTGTTCTTATTAAAAAATATTATATATGAAAATTATATTGAAAATTAATATTTTGTATTTGGTATTTTCAACTTGGTCAATCCTCATTTGTCACTTGACTTATACAGTCATTTGATTATTTGGGCAGTCAACTTATTGCAGTTCTGTCTTTTTTAAAATCTACATGGTCTCATTTTGCTTCAATTTGAAAAATCTTTTTCCTTATATAGTTTTTCTTTTTTTTTGCGTGGGGTCTCTGAGGCTCCTTAGTATTTAGTTAATTTTTAGGACAAGGTTGCTTTTATATTAAAAAATAATTATATGTCAGACGTCCATTCAAAATGGTTAGGTGGTCAGTCCGTCCATTCAAAATGGTTAATGTCTATATTTCCATGATGCCCAGCCCACTTCCCTAGTTTACACCTCTTGATTCCATTTTTTGCTTCAAAAGTCGCGTACGAGACACTAAATGGTTAGATGTCAGCCGTCCATTCAAAATGGTTAAAATTTAACATCCTTCTTTATAAATATATGCAACCGTCCATTCAAAATGGTTAAACTGTCAGCGTCCATTCAAATGTGAAAGTTAACATCTCTTTTTATAATATATTGTCAGCCGTCCCATTACAAAATGGTTAATGTAAGCCTCCATTCAAAATGTTAAAGTTGTATCAAAATAATCTCCAACAGTCAGCTGTTCAAGTGTTATTCATTAAATAATAGTTTTTCAATATTTGTACTTTGTCTCGGCTGAGACTTTTGGAACTCCCAACTTATTAAAAAATATTAGGGTAATACACCCTTGTTTAGTGTGCTTTTAGTACCATATATTTCCCTTATACGAACAACTGTCCAACCAATCAAATATTTATTATAGTTTTCTCTCCTCTTACCAGCTTTCTTTCCTTGTTCTTAAATAATTCGCACTCATTACATATTGTTTAAAAATAGTTCATTCTCTATGTTCTCACTGAGACTTGGATTGGAATGAACTCCCCCTCCCCACTCTTGCCTCTGCGGAGGTGGAAACAATCACCTTTCATAAAATATTTTTGAAAATTTATATTCACAACGACTTGGGGTGGAACCCCCCCTCTTTAAAAAATTTCATCAAATCATTTTTAAAAAATAACTTATAATTAAATTAGATGTCTCCTCCCTTGAGACCTGTGATAACTCTCACTATTTGAAATTCCTCTTGCACTAAAGGAAGTTTATAGTAATCTCTATTTCGAATTTTTTTTAACTCTAACAAACAAGTACAGAACGTTTTATATTATTCAATAATATCAAAATAAAAAATATAAATCAATACAATTGGAAAATTGCAAGCATTTCGCATCCTTAAATCTGATGTCATTGGTACTTTCGGTTCTTTGCTCAATGAGGGCAAACTTACTTGTGAATCGTTCATTTACCTCCCCTTTTATATACTTTAAATATTATGAATCGATCTGGTCGATAAACTACCTTCTAAGATCAAACCTTCTCAAAAGAACATTGTCAGGCACCAACCCTGGCTAAACGACGGTCAAAAGCTATATTCGTTGAATTAAGCTTCGACGCAACCTTATTGTCCATATTGACACATTAAAAAACTTATCATATAATTTCTCTACTATTGATCATTAAAAAATAATCTAATCAATTCAACTATACTTTAATTCAAACGTGAATTGTGTATCCCTCACCAGTGCCCAGGACTCTTCAAATAGTTAAGCCCTTTACGGCATGAAGGTTTCTTACTCAGGGCTGTTGCCGGGACATAGACTGGAATGTAATTCAAGTCCTGATATCGTTCAATAATACATTTACTCCAGAACTAGGTGATGACCTTTATAGATATTTCTCGAGAAACATATCTTGGATGAAATTTCTTTGGGGAACGGTTCCGTAATTCCCTTGACTGATACTGTTGGTGGTTCCGATGGTAACTCACCTTTAGTCCTTAAAAAGGAAAGGAAAACCACCCCTTTAATGAAATCATGTCATTGCTCGTTAGTGATAATTTAAATGTAGAGGTATGCAGAGACCTTGAAATTTGGTTAATTACATATGCTTGATGTGGACCCAGATTACATGACGTCCACCAAATAAATTCTACTTCCAACACAGTTACACTCGGGATGAAATGAAGAAAATATCTTATTCCTAATTTTCTTTCCAATACTTACGAAACGAATTAATATGATCCGAGTGTGGTTTGCCTTTGGGGTTATTAGATTTTAAATGGTCGTAAATTTAATTACTCCATTTGCCATTTCGTGCCAGTCATTTATAACAAGGTACAATGGATGTAATTCGCAGTGTTGGTGCTCGAAAATGTAAGTTGAGAGAGTCATAATTTTCATTAAACTTATCAACTTAAATTTCAATTGAAAATAATTAAACTTAATTAATCTTAATCAAAGAAACATTTCTTAAAATAATCAAAATTTCATTAAGATAAAATGCTTGAAGGGCAGTATCTTTTGAACGAAAAATCCTTCAAATACAATACGTATACTCCAATAAAGCTCGTCAGATAAAGTTCCTTTATAATTGGTACGAAACCCTGAAATCCACATATAATTCATTTAATAATAAATAGTAAAAAGTCCCAAAGTTGGGACCTTCCTGAATCTGTAACCCCAAAAATGGGTAGGGCTGGAAACCCCCCATATCATGTTTGGTAAAAATTACGGGGGATTCTTCTTATCATGTCAAAAACTATAATGTACCAATTTCCCACCAAAAATAAGTATACATATATATATAATATATATATATATACTATATAGTACGAATATATATATATATATATATATATATATATATATTAATATATATATATAATTATATATATATTATATATATAAGGAATATTTATATATATATAGTATGCACTTCTTCCTTCACAAATTGAAGAAAATGAAACGATATACAAAACCGTTTACATTTAAATCCTTTTGCAACGTTTGAAACATCTCACCTCTCAAACTTAACTAAAGAATATAGAATTACATTGGATGCATTCTTATATTGGGATCAAGTGTATTTAAGGTATTATAGACATAATTTGAACCATTGGCCAAATATAGGCCTTAAAATTAGAAATCATCATTTTAAAGTTTCTTCAAAATTTCCTCGTCTAACAAGTGCTCATAGTGTCAGGCTTAGCGTGAACCAAATACTGGATCTAACCCCTTTACTGTATAGAATGTCATTACCCTTCAATCGAAGCAAGTATGCCCCGGTGACCTTGGCCAATTTCTATATTGGAAATTGTGACATTTTTTACTCACAATTTCCTAGAGAAACAAAATATACCAAATTAATTCAAAAGAACACCTGGTTTCTTTGATTATTGTTAAAATTAGTAATTATCATAATACAAATAACAATTAAAGTAATTTCTAGGAAGTAAAATCACGAGTTAACACATTGATTTTGCCAACGTCTTTTGTAAACTCTAATGATTACAAAGAATCTAAATTTAGTTATTCATAAATTTATTTATTTAAGTATGTTTAAATTGCTATCTTTTGATAGTAAATTTGTTGTTTTAAACGTAAATAATTAAAATTGAGGTTTATTTAATTAATTACTTATCGCAACTATAACAGAAGTCGGAAAGAAAAATATGGCCTTTAGAATATACCCTCCTCGCGTGCTTTCTCGTAGGAACATAAATAGCGAGAAGCGACCGAGAAAGATTCACTTCCATTACGCACTCAACATAGACTCGTCTATATTTTATTCCCGATCGAATCAGACATTCTACAGATCATTTTTAATGCAGTTAAATAACAATTAATAAATTGTTTGATGAAGCTTCCTCAAGTGAGCTTCCCTATATTCTTTAAGTTCCGCGCCATCTTGGAGCGTCTACCCGACTTTTAATTCAGGGCTGATGAATTCCTTTTTACTAATCTCACAGAAAAATTAACTTTCAAATTCCGATTAAATCGTTATCTCAGGAATTGTGTAAGTTATGTCATTTATTACCTTTGGCAAACGAATAGACCCCACAAGCTATTCGCCCCCTTCTCTCTTGCAGATATGTTGTAAAAAAGGGGCAATAGTTTTTTTTGAATTTTGGAAATTTTTAATTTTTGATAAGTGTTTTGACATTGCATAGCAAAATCTCTTCCTGATTGAGTTGTCAGTTTTGAATAATCAATTTTGATAGTGGATCCATGCGAGTCTATACGCAATGAAAGACTGTCTGTATGAATAGTTTCTCAAGTTGAATAAATCGATTGCAACGTTTTAGTCATTCGTTTTCATCACGAATATAAAAAATCCCGTCAAATCAACCTTTCAACCTAACTTTTTTATTTCGTCTTAATTTTAATGTCCAGTTTATTTGTTTTCAAACTGTTCTTTTATCTATTCTTTTCTCCTCTACTCCTAACACAACATA